>LUCH01002082.1:77914-102895 GCA_013368495.1 Paragonimus heterotremus
GTCGTATGTGGGAGACTGGAGAGATGCCTCATGACTGGTGCTTGTCAACAGTCATTCTCATTTTTAACAGAGTTGTCAGAACGTCGTGTGATGACCACAGAGGTATTAGCTTTGTCTGTCGCATTCAAACTGTTCACGGGTCTAATACTGCAACGGCTTCCGCAACCGTTGGTTAGAGACGCTATCCGAGATAGCGATGTGTCGCAGTCAGTGGCGTACCTGTATCCATACCATTTCTAGTTCTTCCGTTTAGTCTTCTTTTATTAATTCTCAACCTTCTTAGAAACGTTTTCTTCTAGGATATTCCACGTCACTGTGAGCGGCGGCCCGAGCCACAGTGCCTTTTGATCAGGCTCATGGCTGTTATAAAGATAAAGAAAGAGATAGCATGAAATCCTTCTTCACAACCGCCGAATACTACAGGAACCACACATCGCTTCGATTTCTCATGCACAATTGAGAACCATGTCAAATGTACCATGCTTTAGAATTAAAAACTCGTGCAATACATGACAGAAGGAGATAGATGGAGGCTGAACAGTGGATTGGCAAACCAAATTCAATTTTTGGTATTTAGCAGCCTACGTCAAGCCAAGGAGAAGTGACAATATAAGCATTACGTCTACCGCACATACTCATCCAATTTTTCTTCCAAGAGCACAACCGAGCAGCTAGTTGCCACACAAAACCACTTGACGTGTGAAACCCATCTGTCGATTCTGAATCTGAGAGCAATGTTCCGTTGTAGCCGTGATTTTACTAAACAACAGTGTTGGTAACAATTAATCAAGTGCGAAAGAGTCGACATATCGAGGTATGTGGTGCATTTAAGTTCGCAGATAACTGAAAGCAACATGACAAGCATCGACAAGTGTGATTACTTACTTCTGTCAGTTCGAAATCATACATGAAAATATGACTGCCGTCATGACATCCGGATGTGGTACAAGCAGGCAACAACAACTCTATCTTCCCGTCAGAGTCTGAAACAAACAAATGGGAAAAAGCAACGTGCCTCAAACAATCGTATTCGCCCGTGATGTATTTTACAAAGTGTCAATCGTACGAAGGACAAGTATGTTGATTTTTTAAAAGGATAACATATTAACATGCAGTTGATCTAGTATGAGTACACTAAGTACAGAGGATAACTTTTGTTTAAGAGTTTTACCACAACGAAAGTCAGTTTCGCCCACTCTCTCGCTTTATAAAGTACGTATGGTTTAACCTTCTACAGTAGACACTTTGGCGTACCTGCGAAAATTGTCTGAAACCTCGAGAAGTTTGAGAACTATACGCACTTAGTGCTAGAGTGAGACTACGCACAGTTGTCACACCCCGTTGAGATCGCAACAGTACGCATTGAGTAGCTTCCGTTGTATGTTTCGGTTCACGGTCTCTTGTGCCATACAAAGTGACTAAATCACCGTATTCAGGGCAACTACCTTGTCAGTGGCTTGCATCTGACTTCGTAGTATGAGCATCCCACATCGTCACTGTCATCCACGATGTCAACTAGCACGTCCGCTATCGTAAGAATATAACATTACAACGGAGTGTACGATACTGAAAAAGTGCGAAGTAATACGGCAAAACAAAAGCAGAGAAACAACATTGAAAAATCATCTACTTCCAAGCTGCTAGAAAAAAGTGTTATATAGGGCTGGAGGAAGACAGGGAAGTGCAGTTTAAGGAAGATGCTACATTTATGTTGAATGAAAAAACGTGAGGATGATTTCTCTCAGCTAAGGGCAAAAGCGTTGCTGTTTCAGGTAGACTGTGGAAAGAGAAACCAGCAGGGTTGGAAAAGACTATCTGCGTCAAACATCTGTGTGCCTGAACCGAATAGATAAATTCCGTCTGTAATCGATGAATCTAACTTCTAGATTATTCGGACTCTCAACTCTTCCACATTCAGTAATGAATTGAACCAGATTGCTCTTTATTTTGAAACAGCATCCTCACGCGTTTCGATCGCATTGCCAGACACAACAATGTCAACGTACCTCGTCATATGTGACCATCAATGAGAAGTGTAATTATCTCGGGCTACCTAGTTTACTTTGTGATCTGTAAACCATAAACGGTTCGCTGCCACGTGACACAGAAGGTTGCGGACTGAATACAGTCAGGCTACTCAAGGACCGTGAGAATCGCAATCATCAAGGTACACTTTCGATCTACTCTCATAAGGGACACCTTCACAGACTGGACACTCTTCTAATTCATTGAAGATGTTCACAACGGAGAAGGAATACTGTATCATTCTACATGGTGGTCCAGATGAAGAAAAAACGATCGCAATCAAGTGTCATTTTGAGACCCACCACCATAAAACCTGTAAACTTTAACAGATTGGGGTCTTGGTGACAGCAGCCAGAGGTAACCTGATATAAAAGGTATCGGTTCGGGTCAGCAAGATGGTAGAAGGTCACACGTTGAATATTTTAATGTGTTCATCAAAACAGGGCCCAGAGATGGGAGGGTAAACTCAAATGGAAATCGGTTCAATGGATCATTGCCCCGTTCCATGTACCTTGGGGTTTAAGCAAAAGGCCTACACAAGAACAACGAGCAAAATGGTTATCTGATAAAGCTGTCTGACGGTTGGTGCGGATTGTGATTCACCTGTCTGAGATTGAATGACTTGAAAAACACCACGCATTGGAGATGGAAGCTACATTTTAATCGGCGATCAGTTTGACACAAAGATTTGACTTCTTTTGACAACCGAGTGCAATCGGGAGAAGCAGATTGTAATCTTTAAAAACACATCGCTTCATTTACGTTTATTGATGGTGGGATGACATCCTATTCGATATCCTACAAGGGATTCGCATGAAAGCTATCAGGCTTCTTTATTCTCATCACCATCATCATCATAACCACAATAAACCAGTGGTTCGCACTGACGTTCAACTGCCACACAACCTCCATGAAAAGGGAATGGGCCTAACTAGTAAAAACACATGTCTGAACCCAAACATTTAATGCCAAGGTGCCTACACCTTGTAAAAAACAGTCGAGCTATAAGTATAAGTAAGGCGACATTCGTAAGAGAAATTTCCTGAAGCTTTGCTTTCACCACTCCACGTCACTAATTACACCTACTTTACACATAACCAAGACAAAACCAGACAACGACAATATTCACGTCGTTCAGCAGATTTAATTGTCATTCTGTCTAAAGTCTATAGCCACCGACCCTGTGAGTTGCGAGGGTTCGGATGCGGGAAATGATCCCAACCTACAGTCGGTGACCCTCGGTGAATGACTTCATTTCCCTAAATCAAGTCATCATTTGTCCACCTCGCATCTTACGCCTATCTGCTGCGGCAACAGTAAATGATTTTCGACATAGCGGACGATTAGCTGGCATCCTAAATACATGACCCAACCATCAAAGTCTGTGTAAACTTACTTAGCTTGTTCACTAACACAACTACAAAACCGGATTAATGAAGATACGAATCACCAAGCCGTTTGATTAAGAACAAGAATGTCTGTCTTGTGTTAGTGTGTAAATTGCTCAGAACTCGGAGATGTAGTGGATACGATTGGCCTTTGACTGACAGTTCCTATGGTCTACGGCCAAAAGAGAACGACCAAGGCGACTATATCAAACGAGGTGGGTCACCTTGTGAAGTAAACTTTCAGCAATTACATAAATACTTAGCAAATGGAGGATAATTACCTGAGTGAGCTTCGGTCACTTTCGAAACCTCAAGAAAAGTCAGTGAACGGTCATAATGGGTATCATTTGACAAAATTACTGATTCAGTTTCGTGGCTCGCCTTCGACCTGTAATGCATAGAATGCCGATTCAAGCACTGCTCACACTTTCTTCCTCTACTTAATGTGCCCACAGAGTGACCAAATCTGTTGTGGAATGTCAGTTTGAACGTGGTGTGACAAAACATTTACATGGTGATAACTTACTTCCTACTTGTATATACGCCTTTTTTGTTGTCGTGTGTTTTTTGTTCAAAACCTTTTTTAATGTGTGCAAAACAGTAGCTGAAGGAAGCCATAACATGCGAAACAGAAGCTCCGCCGAAGACTTCGGATGATAGCCACATTCTTCACTATCATCAACCGACAGAGCTATTTATAGATTGCCTGATGTATCGTTTCTTTGGCTACAAGCAGACAGTACAAACAGGACTCCATGAAGGTGGGCACATGGAAGGCCCGTATAAAAAGTAACTTACCTTCACTTCTCCCAAACTATATGCTACCAGACTCGTCTGCAATAATAAAAACTAATAAACACGTTTACGTGACTCTTTGTTTGTCAGCAGGTTACAAAACAAATTTCGGAAAAGACCACATGCCCCCGACATACAAGTCGAACTGGCCAGCGCCGTTGTGATGTAGTTAACTGGAACCAAGGCATACGAGACTTCGTTACATCTACGGAGCTTCAGAATAAGTGGCCTTGTGAAAGAAGCAACCGATTACCAAGCGAGTCCAGAAAGGCAAGTTGGAACAACTTACCATAGTCTCCTAAACTGAACAACCCCAGAGTGGGTTTTGTGGCGGCTTCCAACTGTCTCGGAAGATCGATCAGTTCCGCTTTCGCTAGGTCTGGCAATCCCGGAATAGAAGATACATCACGTCGAATGAGCTGCAGTTTTGGTTGACCACCCTGTTCAACTAATACAAGCACATCTGGAAAAAAAGGAACAAGTACGAAGTGGATTAAGAACATTGCACACTGCCAACACTAATTATCTACCCGTTTGCTGATCCGAACAGATGATAAACGAATGAGCTCCACGGGCTTTCATGCACGCACTACGATCGTGTCAGCCACACAGGCAGCTGCCAATTGTGAGCCACCATCCACGTCGTACGAAACGCACCAAGGCATTAAATGAACAAATCGAACTGTGACGATGTCATAAATCAAAACAGAAGAACAAATATGTGCAATGGAACATCACAACAACAGATGAACAGTTCAGCAACAACTCACCTGGAATCGTGTCTCCATCAACATCTCCAAATGCTGAATAGCCGAGAGAAGACCATTTAGGTCCGTTGTATGAGATATTGACGGTGGATGAAACGTTTCTATAAAAAAAAATATTGAACGGATGTGAAGGCGCGTAGTGCCAAAAATGATGCGGGCATTTACGCAGATTGTGATTAATTTACCTGCGTGAGTAGACTGGACAAATTGTCAACAGTGGGGTAGCGCCATTGGACAAAGGTGTATCCCACTTCATTTAACTTGATTAATCATAGATGGTCACATTATACTAATCCGCTGTTAAGTAGCCCGCTAAGAGTAAGCAGTCGTAGCAAACAAGAGTAACACTCACAGTTTCAACGATGCAAATGGTTCTGCTATTTGTATGGGCTGCGTGAGAAGTATAGTTACATGAATGAAAGAAAACAGTGGAAGATACATGGAAGTTGTCTTGTAAACGCTAACCAGCCCTCAATTGTAACTGGGTTGTTAATCTACAAGTTAGAAACATCTTACAGTTGATTGCTTCATTCGTAACACCAGGGTTATAGAACGCTTTATCCTTTATTTCATTCTCAAATAAAGGCTGATGACAACGTTACCAATAATTAATGTTTCCAGCAAAAGTCGAAGCGTGGCGAACAAGCTCACTTAAAGTGTGTCCCCTTCAAAGCAAATTGTAAGTTCACTTGACGCGTTATTGGAATGTGGATGAGTGGATTATCAAAACATTACAGTCAAAACGTGAAATATGCGCAGAATGGATCACGAAAATTAGGACGAGTAGCAAAACACCACTGAACACATTTGTAGACTGAATAGGGGAGGTCACTACAAGTTAGTGAAGTGCATCGAAAGGGAAAACCACATCACAACGTACCCGCCGTAGATAATCATATGCTGAGTTGCGCTCGTCTGGCCGTACAGATCAGCTATTGCATCTGAATTCAGATCACAGACAAGCGGTTGACTTGTGAAGCTGCCGACAGGCTTGCTTTTGTCCAGAACTAAATCAGTAGACGTTGAGATTCAAATAGTTTCATGAAAGCCAATTAGCGAACACACCAACGGACACAAAAAAATTCAATATTGAGTCTAATCGAAACAAAAACAAAACCTACTCACAAAAACTGTATAGCGAACGCTGATTTGCAACTGTACCAGTTGTGATGACACAAAGGAAACGTGATAAGTTGTTAAAAATCCTACAAAATAACCGAATCACAGATATAACCCGGTCAATTAGTAAACGTATAAAATATGCCTTCATTGGAGCGTTGTACGAACAATAGATTGGAACGATTATTATTATTATTATTATTATTATTATTATTATTATTATTATTATTATTATTATTACAAGACAAACGAAATTGAAAAAAACGGATCACCACCACCAAACTATTTAAACATTATAACATTGGTAAAGCAACAGTAAGTTCAGATATCCCTTTGGTCGATTTTACTGATTATGCGACACCGTACTGAAAAGGGACCGGGTGAAATCAATTGAGAATCACTCGCCACGTCACCTGAGCAGCTCATCAGCAAACACAATTAGGTGACAGATAGAATCCGTGTACAGATTCAACAGACCGGCAACAATGTGAATACGCGGATTGGAACAATACAGTTTACTTTCTAACTTTCTCATTTCCATTCGGGGAACAATGCGTAATTGCAAGATAAGCACCACGAAAACAACAGGATCGGGTGGTTAACGTCTCAGTTACCAGAGCATATCGGTATGTAAATTTGCCGGCTCGTAGTACCTAAGTATCACAAGATGTAATCAGTTGCACAATATTTATCCAGCAGAACTAGAACTTTATGTAGGAAAAATCGATAAATTTAGCAGACTGAATACAACAGGAGGTGTATCAGCAATGTGAGTACACTGTTGCGACCCGTCTAAGACACCAGAACCCGCATGACCCATTTATCAACGGTGGCATGTTGGAGCAGATCAGGAAGCTTACTTACATGAATAGCTGTGTTAGCCCACACAGCCTATTTGACGCAAATCACTAGTCGGAGTGCGAAAACCTAGTCAGTATTTATCACGCACTCAGTACTGGTGTTCTTATTGGAGCACATACTTGGATTCAGATCATACGTTGACATTTTGCCTTTTTGTTTCTAATTTTTATAAGCAACAACCTCACCAACATCAACGAATGGCTGTGGAGAAACTGGCTTTACGGTCGGTAGTGTATAAGTGCCAAACTAGTCTAGAAAGCAAGCTTAACAGTTCTGATCCTGAAGATCCCAACAGCTGCAGGAAACCAAATCTCACAGGCCATTCGTTAAGCAGGTACTGTAACGTATAGCACTGTGGTTTGTGAGTCAAACAAAATTACATCTTATAGAAATCCCTGGAATTAGATGCAAGACGGAACGTTTTTCATGGCAATACATATAACAAGTTTAGAAAGGACAGCCGTGGGAAGCTGCAGCGTAGGCTGGCCGCCAATCGTGAGGCTTGGTTTAGGGAGAAAGTCATCAACATCATCATCACAGACATCAGTGGTTCTCACTGACGCTTCACTGTCACAGAAAGTTAAGGAAATGGAAACCGCCTTTGTTCCAGAAAACACTGACAGACTCTTCAAACTTATCTGTGCTACTGGTCCAAGACGACCGTCTGTCAGTGAGGCTATCAGCGAGGCAGACGACACACTCATCCACAATAAGTCCAGAAAGATAGACCGTTAAACAGAACTCACTGACGGTCAAGTCAGCCTACTCGTTGCTTCCACTGCGTTATCTCAACGAACCTGCAATGTAGTGCTCGGTCGGTAGATTCAGAACCACCAACGAAAACTGAGGTCCGTTACTGCACCTTGACTCTCAAACGCAGTGAGGCTGCCGCACAGATGACCTCATTTTAAGGAATGTGAAGAGACGTCAATAAAAGACTTGGGTCGGTTGTTTTAACCTAAATGGACGACGGATACATGCCTCTTTGTTGAGGTCACTTGATTATTGTTTCCATATTGAAGGTGTCCAGGCTTCTTGCGAAGACCATAGGGGAATTAACTTGATCTCTGCTACAAGTAGGGTTCTGGCATCAATTATACTTCGTCGAGTCACTGCAGCTCGGGAGACAGACACCATGAAAGAGCAAGCAGGGTTTCGTCCTGGACGAAAACATTCAAATTTACACTTTTCGTGAAATTATGGAATGGTAATTTGTACCACTAGTCGAGAATTTCTGCTTTCGACCATGAAGGTGCATTTGATCAAGTCAATTGCCCTGCTCTTTTACGGTCGCTTAAACGCAGAAGTGCATCGAACAAGCATGTGAACATACTGTCGTCACTTCATTCTCATACTTTAGCTCAGGTTATGATTTACGCTGAACTGTCTGACAGTTTCGGGACCGGGAGCGATGTACGTCAGTGGTTTTTAAAATTTTGTCGTGGATGAAACATTGGAAGACAGTCTATGACACTCTGAGGATACCGACATGGATTTACTATTTGATAGAAGACTGACTTATCGTGATTATGCGGATGACATGGCGTTGTCTGACAATTTCCAAGCGGTACAGATGATGTTAGACGCTCTTTTACACTCTGTCAGATTGGAATATACTTGGCAACCTCAAAATTCAATGTGTTTAGGCAGGGTTGTTCTGGGTAAGCACACTGAATGTTGGACAATGAAATGATGGAAGTTATTGGTCGGCTTCAAAATCTGGACATTTGCATAAGCAGCGGCAGAGGTATGGAAAATGAAACGGAAGCTCGTATGTATAAGACTAGAGCGGCACTCAGTAAGTTAGGACCGCTTGAGCGATAGAGAGGTATTTCTCTGAGGCTTAGGGATCACGGGTATAAAGTGACTGTGCTACGACTATAAAAGCTGAAAACGCAGAGGAGAAGATGTGAGCCGTTTCCAGGTAATTCACTACTGGTGGTTGCATTCGATAGCTCGCATCGGGTAACACCAACGGGTGATCAACGAAGGGGTTAGGAAATGGTTATTTGATAGCGAGTGTCAAACGAATTTCCTTATGGGTTCCTCAAGAATGCACACACATAGATGATGGACCATGCACTAAGGAATACAGCTAGTCATCTGTCACACTGAACACCTCTGTTGATACCACGACTGACTGGCATAAAGTTTGAGGTGATGACCCGAAGTACCAAAATGAAATCAATCATCACTGTTGATCGGGTTCGTTCATCAGGTTGAAGTCCCCGTGACTTACAGAGTGCGTAGCTTCCGATTTTGGACGCTGCAGTATTCGAAAAAGGTTTTATCTCAACAATGAGAACTAGATTTTCGTGTGTTCCAGAGTTGTTTGCGATCTTAATCTGGACTTCAAAAGTTTTCGTTCAACAGGGGAAGTGTTGTATGAAATACCGTTTGAGTGGTTATCCCGGTCTTCAAAGAAAGTGTCGACTATCGACTAACTTAACCGCTTTAAAAGAACCTGTAGCCAACAAGCTCACTGTCGATGTGAAACATCGAGTATATTCGTGTAACTCAATCGCTCTAATCGAACGAGTGTAAGCAGTGATATAAAATGATAGTCTGATAGACCAGTGAATGGTATATGAACACAAATTCCGAACCAGCTTACCAAACGAACCACGATTAGAGCCTGTCTCCCCGTATGCGATGAAAGCAGTATACGGCCCGTTTGAAGAAGTAAGGATTAGCAAATCGACCACGGAGTCACCGTTGAAATCAGCAGCAGCCACGCTCCGAATCGGTTCGTCAAGGGCTGGTGATAATAGCAGGCTGGGTATGGGCAGTGTTCTACTTATTGATCGCTGAGCTAGAGCGAATGTAGATTGGCTGCTTGGGGCAATAGATGCATACAACTGCGTGCCGTCAGCATTGACCAAGACCACATCCATTTGGCGATCAGCGTTCAGATCGGCAAACGCGGCCAGCTGGTATCCAGGCCATGTACAGGCAGTGCTGAAGGTAGACCCAGAGGGGCCCGTTGGGGATAAAGGGCCAGATTGATTAGCCGAAAAACTAAAGGTTATGCAGTGGAGACAGCTCCAGATCAACAGGCTGAATAGTAGTAAGTGCATCTGGTTGAATAAGACCACATAAGCAATACCGCTGGCTCGCTTGAGGATAACCTGAAACGAATAAGAAGGTGAATGAAAGGTTGAACTTGCTCATGAAATATAGCTCGAGAATCACAGATACAATCAGTCTAAGCTAAGAGGGAGCTGAGATAGGACATGTTAACGTCCGAATGATACCATAATGTACTCGATACAAGAAAGTCTTCGAAAAAGGGATTTATGACCTACTTTCGACTGGCATACAGAAACAGAACTGGATACAATTCATGGGAAGCGACCACATATGAGACGGTCAGGACAATTTTCAGGGTATATGCTGAGTGGTCTCCAAAAGAGAGACAGAAGTACTCGGAGTAAGTCAGATTCGAAATACAACCTGAAGTAGATTCTTGCTGTTGTCACCGATAGGTCATCTCCACCTGGGTTTCTACAGACTGCCACAATGGTTGTTACTATATAAGCGCGTTAGACGCTTAACGATGAAAGACGTCGTGCAACATAAAATCAAGAAACAAAGCTGTATAACTGAGACACCCCTCTTCAATCTTGAGCTTATTTAATGCGAACCAGCTTCCCATAGCAATCAATTTTGTAATGAAGGATGCAAAGTCGATAGAAAATGTTACATATAAAGGCCATTCGTGTACACACTTTTAATCCGCGACGATTCATCAGCAGGCAACGCCATGACAATTTCCCTTAGACTTGTTACTGTGTTACGAGACTATCAACTTCACCTTACATTTTACTGAACTTAAGAGTGGTAATCAGATTCAGATTATCTGGGCCCCCGTGCAAGCAAAAACAGTAGGTATCCCAAAGATGAGCGTAGACCAGCGATCTACATGCAACAGGAAGTTAAGTGAGCTCAAACCCGAGTCATAAGCCGTCCAGTCCAAACTTCTACCTAGCCCTCGCAAGCTCTGTAATAGCAAGACTTGGGTAAACCTGGAGCGAAGGATCGCCATCAGCATTCGCACGGGTGCTTAACTACCACACAACCGTGAGTATAGGTGCCAGGTTACAGATAAAGATGTGAAGGTGGTGAGACTAACTTCAAGAAGACAATATGTCAAGACCCAAACAAGCAACACCAAAATGCATACATTTCGCAAACAAAAAACCGAGTAGCAGATAAGAGTAAATCATCATCCACAAGACAGCCCTCCTGCAGATTTCACAGCGCATCTTCAATAATTTTACTTAGTGTACGGGTAAGTCAGTAAAACGACAACGTTCACGATAATGAAATTAGAATATGACTCCTCTCGTAACGTCGTTCTAGAGCGATCGATTCCTGTGTTTAGTGACATGACTGTCCATTTGGCAATCATGAAGCAAAGACCAAGTAAAACGTACAATGAGGCAGCTTCATTTGTTACGAAGAATGACCCTAAACTAATGCGCTAACACAAGCATCAATGAAACCGAAGAACAGGAAGTCGGAATTATACAATTTATTGCAACCGTGTACTGAAATCAGACAGCAAGAAATGTACAAAAAGAGGGAACCAAAGGGAACGCACATCTACAAAATAGTTGTAAAAAGACAATCACAGGTTGGCAGTAAGAGGTCCCAGTGAACCGACTGCAGAGGAGTCGATGACCAATTTTGTGTGTTTGAACGTGTGATGCAGCCATGATGCATACCATCTGGTTAGCCTACCCTCCACCAATAAACAACATATGCCAAGGCCGCGATGAATATGGCTCCAAAATACCACCTGACATTGGAGCGGTGCCCTGAAGTCATTGGTTTTTTGTGTCGATCGTTTTTTGAATCTGACAGTGCTTGACGTTGTTTGCCTAATGTGAGCAACAGATCTGGCGGGACAGTGGAATAGAGTCTCACAGAGTTTCTCACGAGTTCTTCCACCGGGTGTTTCTTGGGCAACCGTAATAAGGTGTGATGCAACATCCCAAAGTCGGCCGTTGTCGACTGGACCTCTTCGTCACTACGTATGATAATCTGAAAAAGATCGGAAATGATGAGCGGTTAGGATGGGCCAGAGGTTTTTTCACAGGACGATAATCTCCAGTAAATAAAACCAAACACGCATAGACGTCGACAGTCTTGTGCCTTAATCATAAATGGCACTGAGTGTTGACATTGACAGTAAAAAAAACGAATGTGTTAAACACTGTTATCCCCGATTATGCGTCCAAACCTCATTGCGGCAATGGGACTCCTAATCACGTCATCTAACCTAACCACAAATTGTGTCCGCCGTGTAATTTCGAACCACAATACGCTTCATTGAAAGATAAACAATACTAACTAGCAGCAAATTTTCTTCATTTGACTGCAATTAATGAAATCAAAATGTCAAAGTCTGTAAGATCGACTTACCACTTTTTACATTCCCACCATACAACAGCAGTCAAACACAACAAAAACAAAAAGTAAACTGAAAGTAGTGTAGGCACACTAAAAATCTGATCGGTCATTCATGAAAAACATGGACAACAAATAATCGAGGTCAACAGATTCTACACACAGAGAACCGGCGCACCGCCCGTGACCAGAAGAGCCCCGGATAACTTCAAGATGACGGGCATACGATGACGCAAACACACGTAAACGATGTGACAGGTGGATCACACGTCCAGTCCTCGATGAGTGGATGCGAACGAGTGGTAGGTTTGCACTGTCCACTGGAGTCACGTCGGGTCACGTTGTGCAGTAAGTTAGCGATGTACATTTAATCTCTTCATGTGTAGTATCCTGAATAGGTAGCACTTTTTAAAATGTTCCTATAACTCGACCATGTGTACAAATCCGATTACATCGTTCTCTGTACAAACCGGATCTTACCATCGTGCACCCTTATTATCTAGCAAGTTTTAAATTTGTGCACATTTTCCACATGCAATCTCCGTCAATTCTACAAAATTCCGAAGGGGAAATGTGACATCCGAAGCTTACAGCAATCATAGTTTTTCGTTGGTTTTGTTAACTTGGAGTTTATCGGCCATACAATCTGTCGGAGTCAAATTAGGCGTACGTGAACGAAAAGGAAAACTGCTCGCATTGTTTACAAACTTGCGCAATCTTCGAGGTCTCGTGATTTCTAAGGAGTGCATCTAAGTGTAGTGAATTAGAATTACCTTTTGAACTTTCTAGGGGTGGTCCAGATGACCTGCATGCCTATAGATCACAGCTGGCAACTAACGAAAGATAAAATGCTGATTTTATTTCCCAGTTGGCACATTCTGGATGCAAATGGGATCCTTCAAAAGGACAGATTCGCTTACACACAATTAACGATAGACAGAACCTGATGACAAGCTTGACCTCCTGTCTATATGAAAACGGACATCCGAGGGTTGTCAAATCATGTAAGTGTTCTGGGGACATGAAGATACAACACCTTTTGTCCACATGCGCTCGGCTAGGTACGATGGCCACACACCGCGTAATCTGTGACCATCCAATTTACAGCTCATGGATACGTTTACCAGTTTGTAGTCTTGTCACCACAAAAACTCAAGGTGTTGCCAAGCTGAACCAAAACTTCAAAATCGAAGGCTAATCCAATAGCCAACTGTGGTATGACACTATCACGAATGCAACTCCTTAGAACAGTGAAATGCTGATCAAAGAGGTTTTGGCTAATATAAGTTGAGTATCACCCACAACTAATCACAGCTTTTCCATGTTCATAGACAACTCAGTCGATTTTCTTCTATCGAAAAGAAACACCATACTTGAGTCCTGATCTTCATAGAGCTCGTCAGTAGAGTATATCTTTATCACGACCAGCATTGGAATTCATGAAGCGGCCGTGTAACCACTGTAGCACTGATCTCACATTAGACACAACCAACTTACCATATGCAAACACTCAATCACGTTTGCTTTTGGGTAATGCTCAGGTTGTCCGATCGCCTGCTAACTCTAATCGGTGACTCCACCACCAAGGATTCTCCTTGGGTTGAAATCACAGAAAACATTAAACTTGTCGAGAAATATCGTGATTAATGGTAAGCAATATGAGATTTTTGGTTAATGTGAATTGAAAAAAGGTGGCTGAAAAGTCTGGGAATGCGAGAGCTGCGATCAACAATGAGGCAGTCAATAGAGTATTCGCCGACTGATGACGACTGAAACAAGTTATTATAATTCATCATCTCGTTTAATGTGGGTTCAGTACGTCAAGTTGCGCTGAAATTCACACGATAGCATAACTAGTTCTAACCAATCACAAATTTATCGAACATTGTACAACAGCGAACTATTCATACGCAAACAAGAACAGGGTAGAACCGACCGTACGCAAGGTCAGTCATATACTCGTTCTACTTCGAGCTGCACTCAGCATCGATATACCTTGCAAATTTAAAGCGACCTCAACTAGCCCAGCTGATAAATACTTTTTGGTAAAACTTCCTCTTTCGTAACCTCAGGTCAAATGTTGGTTGAACTAATGACAAACACAGGACGTGAACGTTTCACTTGATGAAGATGATATGGTCCGTGTATGATGCAGTGTATTACACTCACTGTAACGCAAATGGGAATGTAGTTCTGACCTTTATACGAGGTCTGTGAGCGTGGTTTAACGGCACGCCCCGACCCGTTGTACCAAAACTAGCGGGTAGCCTGGTTGGCTGTCCATCCTATTACCGTCTGTTGATCAAGATGAGGGGCGGACCAATGCGTCAAAGCGTTTGGGCAATCAGAATTTCCTACAGTCTGAGAAAATGCTTCGGAAAAGACCTACAAAGTCGAAAAAGATGCTAATCCTGGAGTTTACCCACGCCGAAAGCTGAGCAGTGTTCGGCAGCTAGACTGCTTGAAGTATGAATATGCTATGTGACAGATCGATGTTGATAATTAGCGTAATGTGCCAATGATGATTCACGTAGTTCATACGTCATGTTGTATTAGGGAAGACTGATGAGATGTTTCGGTCAACGGGTTTTCTAATAAATTGGAAAGCAAGGACCGATTCTGCACACCACTGATGAGCCGCAGCGTGATGTGATTAATACAATGTATTCTGCAGCGGAAACTGATAACAAATTAATTGGAAAGGAGTACGTGAAAATTGTAGACAATGATGAGGTAAATCACCACTTATTTGGCCAAATGCGTTTTATTTACAGGTATGAGATCAACAAATAACAGCCTAATAAACATCAAAAGGCGTTAAAAGATGACGATGACGGCCCGCTTAACGATGAACCACTTAGCCGGAAGCTGGAAAATTTACAGAAGTGCAACAAGATGGCGGTAGACATTTTGAAGATAACGATCAAAAACTCTGCTTTGTCGTAAAATCAGTGCCTGCTGTGTTGTATTTGGACGAATAAACGTTGCACGAATTAGCGAGAAAGGCGTGAAATAAAGATTAGTATCATAAATGATCCAGTAGCCGGGGCCTTCAAGCGATGTATGTTGAAGGATGTCCACACTGGAGTCATCGTGGGTATGGCTATGCATATATACATGCACCCTAAATGCATTCTGCTCACTGTATGAACGATGCGAACGGCTCTGCCCAGTTTCTGTCGAAATTATAATTCCAACGAAGTACTATGCCGTTCGTCGATCCGTGACGAGTGTTGGTTCTCGTCAGTAATTATACTGGGCCACATTAAATTTTATTGCCAGCTAAGCGAACGTAGAATTACACTAATCATGGTGGCTGGAGGAAGCATCCACAGACCATAGACACTGTGAAATGACCACATATGTGTGCGATGGGTGTATAGAAAGGATGGTAAATTGGCATAACGTTGCCAACAGTTTTTCAGGTTCACGGAAAATAACTCCTGAGTCAAACCTATTAACTAGATATTTCACAGGTTATTTTATTTTCAAGAACTTTAGAGCATGTCACTAATGAACATACTAATGCTCCTATTAAGAGCAGTCCCAAAATTAAATACTTTGGACTTTCGCACAGTCTCGGAAATGTCCCACACAATCCTGAATATCAGATAGACAGGACTTCAGCTCATGGTTTCTAATTTCTTTGAATCCACTCTCGCACAATTTTGTTTCGGGAGCACGCTGTACCGCAAGACGATTTACACACACGAAGGAGGAAATGACTAAATAGTTAAAGAATGGACACTATGGTCGTTCTAGAATTAGTGAACACAATTCAACAGAACGTATGAAGATCTTCCTAATTGAAAAATGACTTCAAAGTAAAAAGTTTGATGCTAGATAATTCTTACATGATAGAGTTAAACAACTTGCAACCACATTGAAAAACAATGAGAACTGCTGCCATATGGTTTTGTACGTTATTAGTCTGCGCTGGAAGAAGCAATCCACAAAACCAGGGAATACAACGTTTAAAAAACTATGCTACTAATAAAACTACATTAATTTATAGCACACTAAATTCTTGTTTTCCGAAGAAGTGGCGTACATGACAGTTCAGTGTTCTTGGGGGCGTGCCCCCATTCCAAAGCCGCATACATCGATCAAATCGGTCAACTTAGGAATTATCGTAGCTGTAAGCGTACGAACAGATACAATGTGATACGAACAGATCCGGTACCGGCATCTTAATGGTTGGAAGTGCAAATAATATGATGCGACAGAACGGGCGCAATCAAGCTGTACTGCGTACTCATCGAATTGATCCTACCACATATTTCGCTAGAAAATTGGTCGTGTGATCAGTTTCAAGCCAACATAAAGAACATACAACATTATTAGCCTGAACACTCTGAACAGTGACGGCCGCAACGGTTTGCAAGGTAAAACGCAAGTACGATCACGTCAAGCTGTACAAGCGGGGATGGGAGAGTCGGAAAGAAGGAAAACAGTCAAATGCATATCTCTGTACAACCGAAATTTAAATAAACTTCATAATCGGCAGTCCCCTTGCAGCCAAGACTGGAATGCATGTCAAAGTGCTGACAAAAGAAGACAACACTCACCGCTACGGATAGATAGATTAACATCAGTGGATCTGTGGCCAAGAATAAGTCGAACAACCGACGTACATCATCCATCTCTTGTAGAACATGCGCAAACCAGGTAACGATCCACGCCAGCGCAAAATGGGGACCCAGCCCAACCTGTTCCAAGTTTTCGGTCAGCGCGGGTCGCAGATAACCCAACAAGGCGAATATCAATTGCATATAGTCCACAGTGCTGTCCATTGAGGCTTCCATGAATAGGCTACAGAAATAAGATGGAAACATACTTGGATACATTATGCAACAAAAATCCTCGCTATTTTAGGTGGATTTCATAGTAACGTAGAAAACTCGCACGATCTCTACAGCAAACAAAGACGAGAGCATCAAGTGCAATCAAGTAGTACATAGGGAAACCTGACCAACCAAAAGGTTAAGTAAACGGAGGCTGCTTTCACATTGGGGAATATCAGTGAGTCGTTTCCGCTCGTGCGTTATATGGATTCGCAGGCGTATTACATCAGAGAGGCTACTAAAGGGATAGATAGCGTCCACATTTTTAGTAAGCACCGAAGGCAATCTCGTTCAGCGAAACACATTGAGGTTGGTAAGGTTTTCTCTTACTATCACTTCATTACCTTCACAACGTACTTAAACTATACTTTGACCTGTCAGCTGAAAGCGACTCGCCCAGATGTAGGTCCAAGACTGCATCATAACCTTGAACCAAACAAAAGCTGATGGCCCGGAAGATTGCACGTGATCACTATCCAAAAACGGGTAATGAGACGGTTTTGGAGGCTTAGGTCTACTTGCTGTAACTAACCTTGACAACCCAGACTAATGAAAACCACCACTAAATCACCTATACCCAAGATAGGAATGGATATGCATCCAGTATACTCCGTCGATTAAGTGCTGCTCGGGAGGCAATCAATAAGATCAGGGAGGTTTCCAACTTGGAGGAAGACGTGAAAAAATGCTCCAACCTTATAATTTATGTTGAATCATCTGTATCAAGTCGTCTACAGAGAACGGTTTCCATAGTAAAAATGGCGTCCGTCGAGACTGTCTCCTCTTTTGATTCTTGTTTCACTTCGTTATAAGATGTAGTATGAGGGAACGTCTACAAAAATGTAGAATCCAAGCACGGATATCCTAAACGGTGGGAGTGAACGACTTAGACAATGTACACGGGAAGGTAACTATTTAACAAGTCCCACGAGAACAGGATTTTGCTAGATATTAGCTCTCTTCTTACTAGTCTTTTTGGATGCACTATTCGGCTACAAGAAGCGAAATGTTCCCCGAGAGACTGCAATAATAACGCTAGTTTCAGATTAGATACGGGGGAGTGCTGAGAATCGTTGACTGGTAGGTAGCTGCGGTTCGAGTGATGATAACATGTTGCTGATGTCTGACAGAACTTTTCTGTAAAATATAAACGATTAGTAAGGCAATTAATAAAAGCCGCAGGGACGCTGGTCAACGGAAGCCGGCTTGCGCTCACTTGGAATTCAGTGATTAGATGATAAAATACAAGCACTCTGATGCTGACTGCTTGAGATCAGACGTACGAATGTATTAACTGAGTCCCATTCTCTCCTTTTCTTTTTAGTACAAACGTGGGATTTCCCAACTGAGTATTTGTGATAACCATCATTGTATTGCTGTTGTTGTTGCTGATGCTCTCTAAGAACGTCGTGAGCACGGTACCAAACGGTGGTGATCAAATGCTAGAAAAAGGTCATGTGAACCAAATCTTTAGGGAGAACTATGAAGGTGGCCGAGTCAATGTCATAAAATGGAACTGGGTAAACCAAAGGATGCAACTTGAAGGTAAAAGTGTCTCATAATGTTTAAAAACATATGCAACACAACCCATTAAACACAAAGATTGTCAGAATTACCTGAATCGTTGCGGAAGTATTTTGTTCAACACTGATCGAGCTTCGTTTTCTCCGAGGACAGACAAAAAAATGTAGCAAATATCATGGAAGCCCTAAAGGAACAGAATAAGCAGAAAACGTAATCAGAAAAAGAACCCATTAACGTTCAGATAGGTTAAACTTTGGTTATTGCCCATACGCCTAAAAAATTTCCCAGACAAAACTTTGACAAACTCGTAAACCTTAACACTGTTTCAAATAACGGTTACGGAGATGAAATAACCAACCGCACAAAGTCGAAAGCTTTACACATTTGTTCACGGATAACAGCCCCTTTATGAGTATACTGCGGCCATTACTTGAAGGTTTTTGATGAAGCAGACATCGACTAAAGCAACACTGATGTTAAAAAACAAACAGAACCAAGAGCGAAAAAGTCTACAGAAATAAATATAAGTAGGTACTTCTAAAGATTTACCATAATCTTCCAGCCTAACTTTCTTTTCAATGGAATTATCAAACTGACAAACAACAGATGTTTGCTTTTGTACAGTTGACTTTGCTATGAAGCTGGGTTTACCACAAAATTCAGTTGCAAATGCCTTACATTGATCGAAAGTTAGAGCGCACAAACACCGGTTTTAGAATTTTCTCAACCTGTCTTCCACACTATTCTTTCAAATGCTCGATTTCTTCCTTCACTCGGATCTGACAGCACTTGCCTCTGGCACCAAATAAAAATGACGGTGATTATTTGGGGAGTAAGAACGGCAGTGATATCATCAATAATATCACGTACTGTATGTCAAATAAGTTGTCTTGTGATCACACTATCTTCTTTAGGTTTTCGAAGGCAGTACCTCGGCTGACACTAAAGCAGGATGTAGCAGTTGCGTGGTAGTGGAAATGCAAGCCACAATGTACAGTATTCGTTTTTACCAGCCCTGTCAAGAAGTAGTTGAACAATTCTGTTTGACCCTTGTGACGGAAGTTGTTGAATTTAGTAAACGATTCGGAAAAAGATGCACATTAAACTGACTTTTTAGAGCAAATTTACCCTTTCACACGGCCTGCTCCACATAACATGATTAATATATTAATTAGGTAATTGGAAGCGGTGTACAGAGCTTCTTCCGCAACTGATAACATAATCCCGGGCTGTAACAATGATAATTTCAGCACAAAGACGAGCTTAATACGGACTCTGAAAGCGACTTCATGGAGGGTTGACTTTATGACGTTCTTACCTTCCATCCTCTGGGTGCATTCGGTTACCTAAAGTCTTAGTAATGGAAGTATACCTCTTTGTGCATTAACTTATGCCTAGCACGCCTATGTCTACCACGTTTTTTCGTGTCCAACCTTAACAAGGCGGACAGTCGTGGCATCAGAGGTCTCAGTGACGGCCCAAATTTTCAAAAACTACTTCATCAAATCCTTCACTAGACCAGTCAGACCTTCGAAGAAAATATAATTCACCTGTCTGCAGAGTACATAGGAAAAAATAGTTCGCGACACACATCAAACACTTAGCTTCCAACCAAGAAAGTGAATCAGTTGACAACTTCACAATACCATCAAGTGACATACAGATTAGCCTATCAATAGTGAAGCCTCGTTCTGGTGAAAAACACGCAGGTTGTGTTAGAGAGTGCCAACACTTCGAACGGATGTCCCAACCAAATATTTTAAACTCATGACCGATTGTGCGCGACCCACGAACTACGACGCGGCAATACAAAACAACAAAGAACACGAAGACAACAATCTACTATTAACGCATGTATTCATTCGAACCTTCGATCTGTCAAGACCATCGAAAATGTGGTCAGATTTACACAAAAACTGTGACCTCCAGTGTCACATGAAGGTGGGAATTATTCAAATGAACATAGTCCGCATCTCGTGGATGACATAAGACATCAAATCTGATTCCAGGCTGTTGTTCATAGGGTTATGATTACCTTACCCTTAACAGGCGGGATGTCAAAAACTACAAGGATAGGCAAGAGCTTCATACCCCCAAATGATGCCATATCAAGTGTTTATCCGCAGGCAGCACAATACGTAGCGTATACGCTTAGTAGATCTTTTGGGATTCGGCATCCACTTATTTATCTAGTAGTTGGTTAATTATACATGTATTTAATCCATTTCATCGGGCTAACAACTGCTGAACTAACAACCGTCCGGCATTCAAGAGTGAGGCAATCGGTTGAACAAAGGAACTAAGCGTTCACTTCCACTGAGTGATCAAAACAAAAATTAGGTTTTTAAATGTTTCCAAAAATATAACAATCTAAACCGAACGGGGTATATGTGGTATGTCCTTTTACATTTCACAAACCTCCATCAACCCAAAAGACGTTTGACGTTAACGCTCAGGTTCTGGTTGAGAACAAAATGAAATTTATTAATGTACATGCTGTTGTTTGATTTAGTTGTTTGTGAAGGAAGGACAAACAATAAACAGGAGCAGCGCAAACTATCAGACGCCAACAAATAACCAAACAACGGCAACATTTACGATAATGAATCCAACTGGCCGTGACCTCCCTCAACACCCCCAAGCATCAGCTGTCATTTACGAGGATCACAGCTCAGGACACAAAGCAGACCTAAAGTGGGCAATCCATTGGTAACTGCCTTTGATTCTGTTAGGAGTGGAGTAAACCAAGCATTAAGGACAGGAATCTGAGATAGGGTTAGATGTATCTTATGCCATTTGTGAGATATGAACTTTATATTTAATTGAACAATTGCTCCCGCCTCCACGTGATACCCAAGACCATAATTGTATGCAGGGAGCAACCATTTCATTGGTCTTCTGAGATCAAAGGCTCGAGTGAATAGATGCGTTATCGCTAGACTGCAGTTTCTGTCTTCTCTCTCATCTTGTCTTGCCGTATCGTAATTCGTTGGTCATGCACAACTAGTCAACATCATCATAGACAGCAATACATCAGTGGTTCACACTGATACTTAAATGCCACACAACCACGAAGAAAAAGCAAACCTTGTATAGGAAGAAAGAAAAAAGGGAAAGGTGAGGGGACCTAACCACTGAAAATAGCTACGTCTATAATCAGACATACATCAAGTTGCCTACACCTTGCAAACAAACAACGACACTAGACCTTGACGCGGTGTGACGGCTGGCGCATCTCCATGACCTATTGGACTAAACTGGGCGGTGTAGCCACTATACCGCCAGAGTCAAACCACAGTCTCCTGATCCTCCAGGTTGGGAGTTGGAAGAAAGTTAGCATCTTTTTACGAAAAATGTACTAGTTCAGGTACACTACCACCCACCCGCTGCCCTGCGGTACAGGCTTGTGAGCCAAGGGCTTTGGTTGAGAACCCTAACCGTTCTCCTGTCTAGGTCTAGGCGTCACGGCAGTATCTCAGCCCACACACAACTATGAATACTCACAATACTGTTAATTCTATATTGCATCGGCCGTCTCGCAGTATGAACCGGGTGGCTCTATCTGCTGCATACAGCAGGGTGGATAGGCGGATACATATCACTGCTGATCCCTTTCCCATTGACCCATCAAATTTAGCTCTCAGGCCCCTTCCGATCTCTATTTCTGATAATTACCCTGAAGGCCCTACAAAAGATATACCTAATCCTAGTAACACTGAGCCGGTAAGTTCCATCTCTTACCACTCAATTTCAGGCCTCCCTCGTCCCTTGCTTAGACCTAGAATGCGAATTAATATAGGTGCCTTCAACGTTCGCACGCTAAAACATATAGGTCAACAGGCCGCTCTCACACAAACAGTCGGGGTTCAAAATATTTGGTATGGACATTTGTTTGTAGTGTTGGTGCTCACCGGCACAACAAGCTCACACCGTCAAATCATAACTTATCGAGCACCGACCTTATACCAATCAGCTGTCGCGGAGGTAGAGTTCCCTGCTATGCAAATGACTAATTGACATGCACAGTACATGCCCTACATACCTAACTCGGTACATCCTTGGAGACCGAAATAGTAAACTGCTTTACCCCGTGATGTCAAATATCTACTTTCAAGATTCATCGATACCTGGCCGCGGATGCCAACCAGCGTGAGCAGCTGAACACACATCGACGGCTAAATTGCTGTAAAGGGTTCATGACCTCTGCACTGAGCGGCCACATTTCGCAACCGTAGGGTAGCACCCTTAATAACAATGAGGCTATCTACGAAGGAAAGCGTTAACTTATGCAAGCTTTACTTAGAAGGATGTTCAGTTGAAACTGATTATAACGGACAATCATTTATGTCTTCTGGACGGTTAGGGCAGTAATCTGATCTAACTTCCGAAGTAAGATATCGCAGAGCAGTTCAACTTCCTAAATTCTACACATAGCATGTTCCGAGCTTCAAGGATGAGACTCAAAAGAAAATATACATTTCTGGTGAATGATGCTGTCGGACACGACAAAATGGTCTTGTGCCGTGTGTCTTCGGGTAACTCAAATTAGTAAATTTATCAACTGTTTCCACTTCCGAGAATGGTTCACTCCTCAGGCTATTTCCAACTAATATTTGTTGTGGTGCCGGAGCCAACAACTTTTAGACAGCTGTCTTTAATATGCTTTGGCAAAGTGTCGTCTCGAGAATCTATCCCTGCACAGTTGCTATTGTTCCAATATTTGTAATCAGTAAAGCATGACGTAAAGATTATTTTTTTACTTCGTTTGTCTTGTATTTTGTCTCCTACCTTATATTTATTTCACCTGTCACTTCGTGCTTACGTCAAGCTCAACAGCACTCCGGAAGACAGTATGCATTTACGTATCATCTGACGAGACCTCTGCTAGACTCAGCAGATATACTTAGTCTACAGACAGCAGTGCATCAACCACAACTGATAGAACACGAACACTAATCAGAACACTTTACAATTTGTATAACAATGAGACGTAAAAGTGGAAGATGTCATGACCGTGTCGACCCTTGATGGACTGAAGCCTAATGACTGGCATATCGACTAGCCAACTCTTGCACACGGTCAAACAGATCATTTGACCTTATAAGCATTAACTACCATCCATTTTTCATCCAGTACTACGTTGTGAGGTGATAACAAAATGCATCCATTAATTATTATTTTTTTCTCAAGAGGTAAGCTGGAACGGGAGCGTCTGAAACGTGAATACTGCGCAAGCGTACATAGCAAAAACCTGGTCGTCATCCTAAGACATAACAGTATACATGTATCAAAGTACGTTATACATAACGTCGCGGGCTTTTAAATAAACACAGTTCACTTGTCCAAAACTCAGTCAGTTGATTATCAGCGCATTATTCAGCATTCACATTATCATGCAGTATACACATACTTCCTGGAGAAGATATCTGGTAATGTAATCTACGGAGATAACGCTGACGGATAGTGAACGTGTGCTTAAACTGCGTATCGCCCAAAGTGAAAGACTCCATATTGGAAATGAGTAAACATACATGAAACGGAGAAGGCAGGAACACTGATCGATAAGTGCGACACAAGTTGCTAAGACCATAAAAATAGTTCGGTTGGAAGGGCGTGAAATAAGGAACAAACTTCGCATGACCGAGTGCCACAGGTGGGTCATCTCGACTGCGCAGAAATAAATGAAAGAAATAGTGACAAGGTGTATGTGTCAAAGCGGGATAGAGGAGGCGGTGGAACTCTGCAACCGGTATGCATGTGTAAATTCAATCATGCATCAATGGTTGCAAGCAGTGGTGGTGTTGTTTGCAGCTAGGGTTGGGGATTGAGGTGTTGGGATGTTCGCCGAACTTGATATTTGGGTTGCCAACGTTTCGTCATCAAACTAGGTGATATCATCAGTTTGTAAATGTTTCAACGTGGGGTTTGGTGAAGCGTGAAGGATTCCTGCGATTTAATACCGGAGTGAGTTGACTCTGCGACTTGAATTCTGATTGGTCACTTTCTGTTGTTTTGACCTATGAGCTGAGTTGCCATTGGCTGTTTTTGTTGCATTTGAACTTTGACCCGAGACCTACCTGATTACTTCCCACACTTCTTGAGCCTTTGCTCTGGAATCTGATTGGTTGCTTCCCGTTGCTGTCAAACTTTGACCCCACGTCACTTCTTCGTTTTCGGAATTCGATCCCACTGATTATTCATTGTCTCGTCCGTTCAAATTGCTCCGTTCGGGGTTGTCGTCATTTG
>LUCH01002083.1:0-31692 GCA_013368495.1 Paragonimus heterotremus
ATTCCATTCTGTTGACAGAATTCTGCGAATTCAGCTGAATTAAATGCACCACCGTTGTCCGAAACCAGGATTTCAGGTACACCGAAACGACTGAACACCTTCTGCAGGTTGATAATGGTGGCTTGGGAACTGATATGATTTAGCTGAATGACTTCCGGCCATTTGCTGTACGCATCAACCAGTATCATGTAATTTGCCCGTCTGTGGGTCCAGCGGAATCATTATGCAAGCGGAACTAAGGGGTTATGGGCACAGGCCACGAAGAAAGATGTGCTTTCTCTGGAGCTTTAGCCGAAGCTTGGCACTTTGAACCTGGTCCTGATCCATTCTTGGCCAGTGTACGTAACTGCGAGCCAAACATTTCATACGGTTAACCCTGGGATGTTCGACGTGGAGCTGCTTGAATACCTGTTTCAATTCAGAAGGAATAACAACAAGTTCTGCGAACAGAATGCAGCCATCGACTTCGGGAAGCGAGGAGCGACGTTGGTAGAACGGTTGAAGCTGGAGGTCAGGACACGTCGGAGGCCAGCATGTACGATGAAAGCGGATCACCCTTTGAAGTAGAGGATCGTTGGCCGTGGCATCGCGAACCATAGCTGACGTAACCGGAAGTGCACGGGTTGTGGAGGCGAGCAGGCTATTGACCTCTGGTTCGGCTGTGATTGAAGCGATTACTGCGTGCTCAGGTGGGGTGCGCCGAGAGTCAATCAGTCTTGATAAGGCGTCTGCTTGACCAATGCTTGTCGTGGATTGTTATTTGATTGAGAAATCGTAGGCGAGTATCATGGTCGCCTAACATTGCAAGTGGTATACCTATCTTCGAGCCAAAAACACCAAGAAGAGGCTTATGGTCTGTTAACAGTGTGAAGTGCCGTCCATAGAGCACTTCATGGAACTTTTTGATCGCGAATACGATTGCCAAAGCCTCCTCAATCTGACCATAATTGTGCTCAGCGCGCGTCAGGGTCCTCGCAATGGGAGCAATTGCTTTTTCCGTACCATCTGGAAAAATGTGTGAAATGACGGCACCAATACCGTAGTCGGAAGCATCCGCAGCTACAAAAATTCCAAGGGACGGATTGAAATGTGTCAACAGCAAGTCAGAGTTAAGTAGGGATTTGACTTTATTAAATGCGGACTGACATTGAGACGACCAGTTCCAGGAAACGTCTTTTTTCAAGAGGTGATTAAACGGGGTACGAACAAGATGCATATCAGGCAAAAAAGTGTTATAGTGGCTTACAAGGCCGAGAAAAGGACGTAAAGTGGAAATGTTCGTGGGTGCTGGCATCTGTTGGATTGCCAAAATATTATCTGGATTGGGATGATGCTCATGTTTGTCAAAAATGAAATCAAGATATTTGATGGATGTGAGAAAGAATGCACATGTGTCTGCATGGAGACGGGAACCGTATTGTTGGATGCGGTCAAGCACATCGGTGAGACGTTCCATAAGTTCATTTGGGTTGCAAGCAGCAACAGTGATATCATCAAGGTAAGCAGCAGTCCCAGGTAGACCCATCAGCATTGCGTCCATTTTTTGCTGAAAAATAGCAGGTGCGGATTTTACACCAAATGGAAGGCGGTTGAATCGGAATAGACCACGGTGTGTATTGAGGGTCAGAAGCTCCCTCGAATCGGCTTCCACTTCTATTTGAAGATAGGCGTCAGCCAAATCGATCTTTGAGAAGTAGGTGCCACCATTGAGCTGACTAAACAGATCTTCTGGGATCGGTAGTGGATACTGATGCGAATCCAAAGCGGTGTTCAAGCCAGTGGAGTAATCGGCACAGATACGCACTATGCCGTTTGCTTTGCGGACAACGACAATAGGGGCTGCCGAAGATGAGTAGTTGACTGGTTCAGTGACACCTGACTGCTCGAGGCGTTTGAGTTCTTCCTCGACGGTAGCGAGAGCGCCGTAGGGAACTGGACGCTTTGGGCGGAAAACCGGTTGAGTGTTTGACGTTAGTTGAAGCCTAACCTTAAATTTCGTGCAACAGCCAAGGCCGGATTGAAACAGACTGGAAAATTTTGACAAAATAATGTTTGTAAAATGTTCAGGTGTGTTCCCAAAAGATGTGAACTGTAAGATGTTACACACGGATGCTAAAGGGACATTCAAAATACCGAGTTTAATTATCCAATCAAGACCAAGCAAGTTTAAGTGTGGGAGGTCAGTAAGATAACAAATTCCTGTAAAATGTACATCTTTGAAAGAGATATTACAGATTACTTCACCAGTTAATTGTAACATGTTGCTCGATGCACTTTGGGCTTGGTGACTGGTGGTGCACACATCGGGTTTACCAGTTAGCTGCCATGTGGAACGTGTGATCAGCGTAATGTCAGAAGCTGTGTCCAACTGAAAATGAACTGGGAAATTGTTGATGGAAACCGTTATGTATTGTCTACGTGATTCAAACTCACTTTTGAAGGCAGTAAATAGGGAATTGGGTTTAGCATTAGTATGTATGTTAAAATTGTTTTTTTTGTTTGTTTTAGAAATAGGATTGCAACCTGATTCTGACGATTCTTGGAGGTAGTGGTGCCCTGTGGGCCACAGAACCTGTCCTTATGGCCACGTCGGTTGCATCTCTGGCATTGGTGCTTCTGGTATGGACAAAACCGTTTGAAATGCCACTCGCCACACGACCAGCATGCTGTTGGTGGCTTTTTTGTGGATTTGGCGATGGCTCCTTCCATCGCTTGGACCGTACCGGCGATTGAGGGCTGTGCCGCCTGCTGAATCATGGCTGTCGTGTTTCAGGTTCACCAGTCGTTGACACTCAGCCGTGAGAGCTTTTACTGTGGTTTCCTTATCCTGCTCAAGTTTGGACAGTAAGCGAGTTCGAATGTCAAAATCCCGAGGCGAGTGAAGGCTAGCAATGAAAATGAGGCATTTGAACTGATCTTCCGTGAGGAATTTAAGCTGGAACCTTTCACATTCCCGATTGACTAGACCTGCAGAGGTTACATAATCATGTGAGTCACGTTGTCAACTTGAGGCAGTTGTACCGGACGTTGAATAGTGAGAGCTGTTCATCAGAAATATCTCTGAGCTGTTTGAAGGTTTGATCGAAGTCCAGATCCTTCGGTTGTTGTGGAAGAATGAAATTCGTGAACCGTTCGTGTTCCACAGTGTCAAGCTTTCAGACCAGAAGTTGGGCTTTCCATTCGGAGTCCTTGCTAGGAAATTCACTCTGGAATGTGTCTTCCCAACGTTTGAACCATGCATCAAATGTATGGCCAGATGAAGTTTCGTAGTGAAAGTCCGAAATAGCTGCGACGGTTGAATCGACTGACACTGATTTGTCACTGGAAGTTACCGCGGTTGACGGTAGGTGAAGAGTTTTTGTCAGAGACTCGATAAGACGCTGATGCAATTGCCCAAACTGCTCTCGTTGTTGCTGCAGAAAGGATTGTAGCTGGTCTGCAGAGATAGACATTGTTAGGTTCGTGAAGACCTCGTCGCCAATGTTATGTCCCTGAGTTGTTGAACAGATCACCTTATCGTATATCCAATCACGCGATTCGAACTGAAAAGAAAAACAAATCTTGACGCCATGTTTATCGATAGGGAAACGCACGTTGGAAGATGAACGCTCAGTGATGCTATAAAATTAGTCCACAGTAATGAAGCACCAACAGTGAGCTACAATATAAATGGAAAACAATGTAAAAGTGCGGTAGTTGAATGCAGTTGTTTGTTTGGTGGCCGTCCACCTAAGAGACTCTTAGCCAGACACCCGTGTATCATTTCCTGAGTCTGATTTAAGGTAAATTCTTATGGTGCAACTGGTCCAGACACGGTAGCCCCACTATCCTTGAATAAGCTGTCAGTTATCTGTCAGACCTCTTTTATAAACCATACAGACACTTCAGTCTGACATTCACTCTAATGCACGAAAAGACGCCATTGCCATTTCTTTCCTCACAGCAGACGATCGGCGGTTCTTTGCTAACTACCTGCCAATCAGCCTTACTGGCAAAACATACCAGATAATAAAGCGTTAGTTAAAATGCGTTACCCTCAAGCACTTGTTGTATGATGGTTTTTCTTTTATCCAGCATCACTTCCTTCCTAGCGGAACATAAGTAACAAACGTTTATCTTTTTGAATGGCCTGACGGAATCCAAAAACGGTGATCTTATACCAGATACCGTCTTTGGTTTCGCCAGTTTTCGACCATGTCAAACATGTGAGCCCTCAGCATAACTTGAATTCTTATAGTTACTTTAGTGAAGTTCTTAGGCAGATTGGCTTCCGTCCTAATAAAAAGGTGAAAACTGTACCAAGCCGTTCATTCCCGGCTCTATTTCCCTTACTTACTCCTGAAGTATCAACACTCGGTCCCCTAATATTTTTGGTTTGCGTCTACCACATCCTAAGCAGTATTTCCAACAGTTGTCTTCTCTGTGATGACGACCGAAACTGTGGAATGTTAGTGATGCCAGTTCTCTACAGATCGACCTTGATTCGACTTGGCGTTAGTCACATGGTTGGAGTCTCTCTCTCTCATTGACAGCAAATGATCAAGACGTTCCGTTGGAGGATTCTTCGGACGAGTTCGCGACAATATTCTACCAACTGTCCGTTGGAACGTTTGCCGAAATAGTGAATATACTACGCCCTTGTGGTCTGCGTTGCCAGACTTTAATTGTTATGCTGAGTCTGATAACGCACAAACGCTTATTCGGCAAGATGCAGTCGTGTAACTGTTGCAGGGTGTCGGAACTGAGTGCGATTTCCACTCCAGCTGGATCATCAGATTCATCTTCAGTGTCGCCAGAGGTCCTGATTGAGAAGCGCTGAAAGTGAAGTCAGGAGAATGCTGTTGCTTGGATCGTCGATCCCCGTCTTCAACACAATGTACACATCAAGCATCAGGCTTGGCGCCCATAAAAGAAGCCTGCTGACTAGCTTGTCAGAAGCTACAAACATTGAAGGCACCAATGTTGTTTTGGTTTCGGAAAAAGATTATCATTTGGCGGTTCGTCGAGGACAGGAAAATTAAACAGTGAAATAGGATTAATTTGCAACAGATCAGGAATGTCACTCTTGGAGTGGGGTTGAATTGAGAAGCCCCGCTACGAATCTGTCTCAAAAGTTTGACCTACGCATCAACACTCGACAGGATTTTCTTATGGAATGTTATCCAAAGATTCAGTAATCTGACTCATTTGACAGCGGAAAGGTTGTCTATTCCGGAAATGCAATGGTAGAAACTTTTCTGATTCTGTTATCGTTGCACACAGCAGACATAATAAACTCGGTGTTACGCTTTTTTATTGGTTTGCTTTCTGTCTTGTTGAAAAATACGCTGTCAATCACAATCGACCGTTGAAAGGCTGAAGTGCTCTTTTTTTGGGTTGCGTTTGCTAACTCCTTCCATTTTTATTCCGAAGATAAGCCAAGTCATTATGTTCCACGCTCCCTGTGAGGTGAATTTTCACTTTATTTCTACATGTTCATACGTTCAAAATTCGAAGATCCTCAACTAACTGTGCTTCAGTCTCAAACTAGTGAGTACAACCATGAAACTTGAGGAAAAGTTAAGGAAAGCAGCCACAATTGGTATCAATTATGAAGAAAATCCTATTGATCTAGTTCTGAAGTTACTTCATGAACAAGAAGGTTGCGCTTGTGTACAAATCGGGCTAAATGAGAAATAATGGAAGAGTAGTGAGATCGGACATATTGAAATAAATTTCTATATAGGGTCTGATGGAATGTGTAGAAATACAAATAGGGAGATCCGATTATGGGAGATGGGTTGTGTCAAGTGGGATTTTTACTTGAAGGTGTTCGCACGTTGAGAAATGATGAAAAATCATTAAATCAACGAATTGTTTATAAGAACTGCCACTTCAGCGGAATAGATGTTTTAAGGATCTGACGAAAATTAGGAGATCCGATGACAAACTAGGGAAAGCAACGGACAAAAAATGTATCCAGTAAGGTAGCGCACGTGTCTTAATAGATCGACTAACGAAGTGATGGAGAATGGTGAGTGAAGGTAAGCACCGAACGTAAAACGATAACACTCGTACTTTGACAAAAACATGAATAATATGAACTGATCATGTTTTGTTGTCACTCAGGGTAAGTCCCAGATATCTGATAAGGGGCAATCGAAGAAAAGGTTCACTGTCTACATGAAGATCAGACATTGGGAACTTTCCCTTAGTGATGCTTTCCTGTGAGTGAAAACGAAATGTCAACAGATTTGGACGTGTTGAGAGACAAACTGTGAGACCCTGACCAACTTGCTAGCCCTGGTAAGCTGTCCATCAGGGCAGGAAAAAAGTCGAGTTGGGTATTTGGTGCACAACAACACATCATTTGAATATTTACTTAGAGCCGTATGATTGTCTACTGGCATACATTCAGTATAAAGTGTGCCGCAGGTGTTTTTTTAGATAACGGATTATATTTTGGATGTCGTTTGTCAGCTGAGATAACTAGTTTATACTTTTGTTGATGGATCTCTTCTCAGGTACTCAGATATGTCTGTTTTGGTTAGGAAATTTGAAGGATTAATACTCGCTAAGTAACTTCGTACCAACTATTATTCGTAGCGGAAACTTGCCAAAGTTTATGCTGCACACTGTTTGTCTTTTTGTAACAGTTTTATACTTTCCATTGTTCCAGATTCCTTCGTTTAAATTCTGTATGGGCAAGGTGTACTCTAGACCGCTAGACACCTCTAATTTTCATGCTTCACGGACCGCACCTTTTCCCGATGCCCACGAGTGCGCCCTGAACCGGAGGTTTGGCCGACGAAGTAAACTCGGAAAATCACATTCCAATGTAAACACTTCCACCGTTGGACGCGTCAGCCCTTCTCAACACACCTCACGATTTTCGTTAAGTGATTTGGTAAGTTGTTTGGCCGATTTTGTCGTTGTTATTTTACGATAACCGGATATGGCGACGGCGTACTAGCAAGGGCATGCAACTGGTGTTCACATGTTTGACCTTGATCGTTGCAATTCTTCTCTAGACCCAATTAGCCTGACGGTGTCCAATCTATACGACTTTGCATGTCAATGTAGCCGAATGTCTTAAATTGTATTGGCTGCAAATTTAAATAACTAACCCCACTGCTAATATTAAGCGAAAAAATCCTCATGTACAGTTTTCTCCGCAAGGTAGATTGTGTTCGGAGTGGGTATTCAAAGCAGCTGTACTTTGTACCATCGCATGGGCCACAATGGATGCTCTGCATGGATTGTCAATGCAGATTGATGGTTTTGACGTGGGTTTTTCGCCTGTTCAATGCCAGGAGAGAAGGATGGAGATTTTGTCGTCTATCATTTAGAGTATACCGAGATTTCGGCGGTCTGTATCTTGGTAGTTTTCTAAGGGATTGTCTATTCAGTCAAGTCTGCAGAGTAGATGAATACCAATTTTTAGATGCACGATCCTTTAGATTACGTGGGCGGCTAATTATCCGCCTATCACTTTCTGTCAACTGTTGCGTCCCACATAGTGTCCTGCGTAGTGTTAAACATCATCAGACAAATTTGGCAAAATCACCAATGTATTCATTTCATGTAACTGGTTCAAATACGTAACTGCTCTCCACACACTATTGTGATCTGTCTGTATTCTAGCGAACCTATTGGTAGAAATAGTTATGACTGTCTGTCTGGTGACGTTAGCTGAAGCTACGCGTATTCTTATTCGCAGTCTCATTTTTGAATACCAAACATTTCTCTTCGGATGTCATATTTTTATCTTGATATCCACGCAGTCTATCACTCTTCCTTATATGCCATATGCCCACAATCCCTGTTGAGGCCCCTGTGTTAGAAGCTGAGAGTGCACTACTGTTTGATGCTATTTTCTGAATGATATTACCGGCGTTTACCCACCATTTATAGCGGAATGAATACTATTACTAACGGTTTCGCGACTCAACCACTCGAAATTCTCCTCAAATTGTGCTCCATAGAGCAGCGAATAGTAAATAGTTAAATTGTAGGTAGCATATTTGGGGAGGAGAAGTATCTTGTGCTTATGTAGTAGCGACGACTTTCGTCTTAATTATTAAAATGTCAGATGTTTGCGAACATCAACCTAAACTAAGGACTCATCAATGGAACGGGTACTCTTTTAACTTGCCTGAGGATGAATTGACTTGTCTTTCATCATCATCGTCATCATCATCATCATCATCATCATCATCATCATCGTCATCATCATCATCATCATCATCATAGACAGCAATACATCAGTGGATCACACTGATGCTTAACTGCCACATTTGTCCTTGTGGCTGAGAACCCCAGTGCTATTCATTTGGTTAGTTTACATTTGATAGTAATATCGTCAGTATATGTGCAGCTTAATTCCATCTGGGAGATTGCCGGTGAAACGGCTCTTCCGAGTTTGACTGCGCAATGTAAGCTGAAAACGTGAACGAGATAATAACATTTCAATAGGTATGACTGGTAACAGTTACCAGCTTTTGACGAGTTACCTTGTAGACATTTATTCTTTAATAGCATAGAATGCGAGAGTAGTTTCAGAGCGCACACACCTTCGATAGGTTGCCTCTTGTGTTGAACGAATCGTCTGTGATGATTTTCAACTATGATCAGAATGGGAATTATTAAGGCATGCACATCGGCATGCACGCTTGCAGTATACACGAAACCTGTAAAGCTGTGATCACAGATCGCGACGTCTGTGATATGACGGTTGTGGCACAGGCACTCAGTAGTGGTCAAGTGTGAAGGTAGTAGATCTTGGGAGAGAGGTAGTGTAGCTGCAGTCCGAACTTGGCATACTTGCCTTTTGTGGCAGCCGCAAGAAGGTTTTCCTAATTGGGTTGCCGTAAACAATGCAACTGAACAGCATGTGCAGGAGACCTGTGCTGCCACCACGGATTATGGAAGGAAAACTACGGAATCAGTCGAGTTCATGACTTGTAGCAATTGATTGTCAAACGAGTTCTTTTGTCCAATCACTACATTTGCACAGACTTAGATAGTTAGGTCATGTACTGAGGATGTCAGGTAGTCGTTTGCTACACCGAGCACTGTTTGCCGATGCTGCGGCCGACTGGCGTAAGGTGCGAGGTGGACAGATGATGACGGAGTAGACAAATGAAATCGTTCACGAAGGGGTTGGTCACTGTAGATTGGGTTCGTCTCTCGGACTGGAACCCTCGCGACTCAGAGATTCGGTGGCTTGAGACGTTAGGTGAGATGGCGACTAACTGAGCTCAGTGGCGTGAATGTTGTCGTTGTTTATCCGAGTTGTCTGTGAAGTGAGTGCACATAGTGACGTGGGGCAGTGGAGGCTGTAAGGAAGCTGTCTCGCTGATGACGCCTTACTTTCACCTACAGCTCGATTGTTTGTTTGCAAGGTGTAGGCACCTTGATGTTGTATGTTTGTATATAGACGTAGCTATTTTTAGTAGTTGAGTCCCCTTCCCTGCTCTCCTTTCTATTTTTCTCTTCCTATGTAGGTTTTTTTTCTTTTTTTTTCCTTCGTGGCTGTATGGCAATTAAGCATCAGCGCGAACCACTGATGTATTGCTGTCTATGATGGTGGTGATAGTGATGATGATGATGATGATTGTAGCAATTATCATTGACCTCTTCTGATCTTTTTCGTTTTTCCTCTTAAGTCACACCTTTTTAATAAGTCGTCTAACTTCATCGCATTTTACAGTGTTCAGCACGTCACGTACTCCTGCGAGTATCGCAGCCAGTTGGCGCGAATTACCTGACGGATATGTGATAGTTGGAATGGAAAATTGGGATAGTTACAGATACATAGCTTAGTATATGCTGCTATGTCTTTGATTCACGTTACTTGCTACTGGAAATTGCGAGTATATGGGTTCAGTGGAGTGAACGTTACCGCTGTTGAGCCGAGTTGTCTGTGACGGAAGGACATTCAACGAGGAAGGCTTGTGAAAGCTGCAGAGGATCTGCCTTCTGCAAGACATTCTGTCAGATTTTCGACTAGGATGGTTATCTGCAATGTATTGGCGTCTTGCTGTTTCTTAGTTTGAGCATAAATGCCTATTTGCATCTTTTTATCTTTAAACAATGTGCACGGTTATTCTCATTAAGATTCCAGAGAATCTCTCATTTAGTGTTTGTCTTGGTCATTGCAGAACAACTGGCTTCTGTCCTATCGAAAATTCATGTCGATTTGCTCCTTCGTGAATTTTCTTCGCTTCATGAGATTCAAGCGAGTAGAAAAGAGTCCGGTTTCCTTCCCGGCTCTATCGATCAAGTTTTCATTCTTAGTCAGCTATTAAGAATTTGACAGTGTTTCAATATTGCAGAAAGAAGGTTTGTGTTGCGACATGTCAACAGTTCGCTCACTCTTCTCAGTCGCAAACGTAAAACGTATAGGTTATATACGACCGACAATGAGAGATGGACACGCGTGCATTCATACCAGCTACCATATCATTGGTAAGCGAAATGCTTACATGTCGTAACATGTCCTTTTTTGTACTAATGAAATTGTAACGGGAAACCCACTGTTTTAACTCTGACACTGCCGCCACAAACAAATGTTGGTCTTTTCTTGGTCGTTCGTAAGTCCTGTTAATAGACGTGTTCTGTGGCTCTCCCTTGTGAACGTGAATGTAGCCTATCCTCATGTTATGCTCATTCAACCTTTATATAGGCGGACATGGGAACAAGTAGGCACTTACTAGACTCCTTCAACGTCACCTTCGATCGTCAGCAGTGTTTGATGAGGTTATGCACTATCACTTCCTGTTCAAATTAGCGTCATGATTGACGTTCGGGATGTTGCACAACCAAGTGAATGTGCTGATGGTGTTGAATTTACATCAGGTGACAACTTTCATGATTTGGATTGCGCCGGTGACACTGTTCTACTGTGTTGACTCATAGGTAGTTCAAAATGCTTTGAGCACGTCGATGATAACAGTTTTAAACACTGATTATGGTTGACATGGGCATGTTCGTGCGCTCACCTTTGTTGATGTCATGTTGTAACCGGTAAATAGTTTTGTCTGCCAGTGTGGTTGCATTGGTATTGACGGAAGCGTGAGGGACTTGATTAGTAACCGCGCTTTCATGAACAAAATTGTGCCGGTCAATTTGTGTCACTTATGTAAAAGCTGACTTCTTTTCAGGCAGGCGTATTCTGCATCTGTGTGTCCTGCTCTCGTTTTCTTTGATTATGGATCATGGCCTACTCAAACGGAGAATGTTATCCAATTGCCTGTCTTTGATTGTAGCTGCTTGCGCATGAGTACTCGTGTATGTTGAGAGTGCTATGCATGCGGGGATACTGTGGGATGTTGGATGTTCAAAGAAAGCAATCTGAACGTATTCATATCTCATACAATCTGTTGTCATTGCTTGGTCCCACGCTTCATAACGTATCCCGCCACTTGGCCTGAATTACATTTACAGAGCTCGAAGATAGCCGGAAAACGTAGCGCAGCCCCCAAGCAATGATTTGGCAAGGGCATAAGTAACGGTTGACATTCGGGCTTAGCTCTGTCGATTCATTGCGTCTCGTTGGCTGGAATCCCAGGCTTTCGAAACATCCGTACCTGCAGCTGCTGTCGACTATGACACATAATGTACTCAGTGGCACCATATTGTGCGGCACAGCACGTTTTCCTACCTGATTTTGCTCTTATTTTTTAAATGCTCGCGGTCAATGAAATTTCAGTGACACTTGACTTTGATGGTTTGTGTTCAAGGTCTGATTTTGTCAGCCTATAACTTCCGTTCACATCCGTTTATGTACATCTCCGGAGCTCCTAGCTTGCTTATTATTCTAATTAAATGATTCGCTGTCATTTCAGTTTTTAACTTTAAAGTATAACTGTATAACTTAAAATGCACTGTAAACAGGGGTTATTCTTTACTCCCCCAATTCATCCATTTGTTTGATTTATTAAGAACAGTAACTTAAATGCCTATCAAAAAGTTTGTTCTTCTTTTGAAGCAAAGTCCATGCATGTTTACTGAACAACTTTTTTTATGACGTTTTTTATTCATGAGAAAACAGCTACAGCAGTCATAAAGCTGATGAGAGATCTGACTAACCCAACGTGTTTATCGATTGTACGTTTGTTTTTATACGATCAGCGTTCACGCCTTAGTGAAACATAGATGGATGCGCTTTGTTGTTGGACTTCAATCACTTGGCGATCAGTAAAAGACCAGAATGCACAAAGCGCATGGTATTTGACTTTCCGCTCGTGTTTCAGAAGTTCTTTGGCGTGTTATTTCCTAAGGTTGAAAAATATCAACCATAAACTGATTCCTTAAGATTGTTAATTTTAGATAGTCATTCAAAGTGACCATATCATCATAACCATCACCATCATTAAAAGGAATACATTAATAGTTCTCACTGATACCTGACTGCCACATAACCGTGAATTAAAAGGCAAGCCCCGTACAGGAACAATGGAGGAGAAAAGAAACGAAGATGGGACCTGACTACTAAAACTAGCATCGTCCACATTCAACCATTCAACATCATGGTGTCTACACTTTGTAAACAAACAACCAAGCTACACGCGAAAATAAGACATAATCAGCACGACAGTTTTCTGATGACTTTCACCACACCGCGTCATTAAGTGCATTCACTTCACAGACAACTCGGCCAAACGACGACAACATTCAGGCCACTGAGTTCGGTTAATCGTAGTCCCACCCAACGTCTCAAGCCGCGGACTTTTTCAGTCACAAGATTGCCAACCCGGGAGACAGGCTCGATCTACACCGATCATCTCCTTGATGAACGACTTAATTTATCTACTTCAGATCATCATCTGTCCACCTTGCATCCTATGCCACTTGACCGCAGCGTTGGCAGAGTACTCGATTCGTCAGAGGATTGGTTGGCATTCATAGTACATGACGTAACCATCAAAATCTGTGTAAATGTAGAGTAGACAAAAGAACTCGTTGGACAATCACTAGCAAATACCTGCTTCCCAATCTCTTCGTTGCCTACTCGTTGATGCCACCCGATACGAATGATTGAACGCAGACATCGGTGGTCAAATACCTGAAGACGATTCACGTCTTCTACCCTGAGCATCCAAGTTTGGCAGCCGTAATTTAATGCACTCGCAACTGTCGCTTTATATAGGCAACCCTTAAACTTCAGAGGGATGCCTCTTTGTCGCTTTAAATGTTTTAGATGAGCGAACATCGTCGTGGTCTTATAGATACGTGCTTCTATTCCATTCTGTAGTTGATACTTGGTTAGCCGGACCACCGTTCGATCATCCGCAAACTTAGGCAATAGCTAAACAAAACGGGAGACCGATGTTACGTGTGTTAATAACCGATACCCATACTTGTTTACAAAGATATAAGAACAACGTGACAACTAGAGGAGAAGACTACAAACAACTAATAGATGAACGTCAGCTAAAGAAATTAAACATAGTCATAGGACAGGGAGTAGCAAGAACCAAGAATAGAAGGAGAATTGTACTCGAAGAAAAGCTCTCGAAATTGGCGAAGAATGCCAACATCAGCAACTACACGTGGATATGAAACCATCCACTATCTAACGAGGAATAAGACATCCTTGTCAAAGGACTCACTTTTAACACGATAGGTTCAACAAACAGAGTACTTGACGAACTTGGAGAACACAGTGAAATCCAACGGCACAGCACCAAATCCGACAACCCATTGTGGTGGTCATGATCCGTAGCAGGCTATCCAATAACCTCATCCAACGCGAACAACGAGCATTGAACAACCTTAGAAAGAATCACACCATCATTATTTTATCAGCTGACAGAGAACAGGTGACGTTTCTTGTGGACAAAGCAGACTACATGCAGATAACAAAACAGCTGGTCAACGACACAACCATCTACTGCCGCCTACTCACTGGTGATCTTTCCAAAAAACTGACTAATACCCGATGTGGTAGACACCATATGCAACTCTGTTCGATATTTCTTTATTCACCCTCGTTTAGTCCTCTACGTTTGTATTCTGCCGTTACTCATTGTGTTCAAATGAATGTAAACGAACAACCAAACCGTAGGCCACCGTATAGTAGTGTGATTAGGCTCCGAAATACGTTGCTGAGTTCAGCAGCCTGAAACGTCTATATTCTCCGGACTGCCTACCGCACATGTCCACCGGCTTATGGAAATGATTCAATACATTACAGATTTTAGTGGGGTATTCTGTTTACGAATTCATGTTTTGCGTCCTACTTTTAACGATGCTTCACTTCTAGTACTTTCTGATTAATGTACTTATTGACTAACAGCTTGAAGTGTTCATCTTTTGGATGTTCAACATGTCATTACTTGATCTGCACTGTCCGACTATGTTCAGCCCATTCGAATTCACGGACTGTTTCGCCGGCTGACTATTCGTTGTTACACTGAGTGGATTGCGTCAGTAGGATAAATTTAGAGATGCACATCAATCTCAGGTGTGTTCTGTCTCCCGAGCACCCTATCTACATTGTATTGTTCCATTAGTTTGCCGGTTTTTGCCGAATTCATACCTTTTCCTCCCCATACTGACATTTTCTACAGACCAGACGTTTCAAACGTCATTTCACCTGTCGTCAGGACGATCTCAACCATTCCGCACCTTCCGGTTTACCGTCCGACAGTTCTACGGACACTGTCAGTCGGCGTACAGTGGACTCACCTGGACTAGCGGCCTCAAAAACTCCGCAGCCTACTACTGATCACGGCCACGATAGAGCGGTTTCTTCAGTTTCGTGTTCTCCATCAACCGAGTCATCAACAGCTATTGATCCAACGTTGTCTATCAAAATTCCGAATGGAATAAACAGTAAGATACGGAACACATAGTTACCTAGAACGCATTTCTGTGTTTTCATTTGGAATCGCTGTCGACATATTTTCCTTACATTTGCAGCATTGGTAAACTTTCTTCTGAACGCTCTACTGGAATCAACGCCCATGTGTCGTTCAATTGTTCGAAACCTCAAACAATTCGCCGTCAGACGACGACAAGACAGTTGAACGTTTTTTGGGTTGGTTATTGTGGGTCATATAAGAAAAGGACATGTTGCTTATAAGATTTACTGCCGACGCTGTAATATCAGTTCATTGGTGTGCTCACTGGGGACAAAATAAAACCGACGGTAACGCAGTTGAGCTACGCGAATTCTTAAGACTACGCCTTCAATCAGTATCACGTCTGACGACAAGTTTCCCTACTAAAAAAGTTTGCCTATCTAGACTGGAATGTTCGCCAGTAGATGAAAAATGCTGTATACTCTGTTGTTTTGGTTAACTGTCGGTTTTCTTTTCAGAATGTGCTCAAAGTGAAATAACTGGGTGAGAATGTAATTACTTGTATGTGTGTATGTCCTGATCTTTTCTGTTACCTTTGTGTGGTAGTCAGGTTTGTGTGCTGTTCTGATCCGGTGGCCTATGCTGACTGCGACATCGATCCTTGCACATTCACCCATGTCGGATTGGCCAAAGAGGAGCAGCCAGACAAAATTCAGATGCGTTCGTTGTGTTCTGGTTCAGTTTGACGTTTGTTCTTTCCTGACCCGGTTTTGTGTGTAGCTTGTTTTTCTCCGCAGTAGTATTGGTCTTAATGTATGTTTACTTTACAGGTGTATGCCTCTTGAGCTTATGCGTAGCTAATGCAATCTGATCGTTGTACGTGGTTGATTTTGCTGCAGTTGTGTGTGTCAACTTGTGTGCCACCCGCTGACTTGCAGTACAGGCTTTCGAGCTAAAGGCTTTGGTTGAGGGCCCTAATCGCTTTCCTGTCTAGGTCTGGGCGTCCATGCAATATCCAAAGCTCACATAATCTATGCAAGTTCACTGTTAACTAAGTACCATACTGCATCGTTTTTCTCTCAGGATGAACCGTGTCACCTTGTTTGTTTGTCAAGTTGGATAGGCGAAAATATGCTACTACCAAACCCTCCCTCTTCCTCCCCCCAAACGACTCCGCTAGTACGAATCCTAGGGCAGGCAATGCTCACTCGTGTCTCAGTAACAGGACGAGCAACCTGAGAAACTCCTGAGAACACAAGGCGCTTTCCACTGTGACTTGGAATCTGCGCATGCTGCTGGATCGATGCAGCACCATAAGAGGGCCGGGACGCCGAACTACCCTGATCACCTGGATAACATCCTGGTATCTCCTCTTTTGTCCACCAGGATTTTGTTCATCTGATTTCACTTGTCCGATGGATGTGACCTAGCCAACGAGGCTGATTCAACGTCAGCATGGTTTCCATTCTTTCCATGTCTGCTGGCCGTAGTACCTCAGTATTTAGAATCATGTCTAACCACCGAATACTCAAGCTAGGTCTCAGACATTGAAAATGGAAACGGCTCAGATTGCGCACGTCCCGCTGATACAGTATCCAAGTCTCACTGCCGTACAGTAGTACAGACAGCACCATTGAGCGGTAGGCACACAGCTTAGTGGCCATCTTCAGGCTGTGGTTCTTCCGGACACATCTTTCAAGACGTCCGAAAGCAGCGCTAGCCTTTGCCACGTGAGCTCGTAGCTCACGGTCCGCGGACATTTCTGCGGACAAGTTGTTACGCAGGTAGCAGAAATCTGCGCAGCTGTGGACAACATCTCCATTGATGCGAATTCCAGGCGCAGGTGCAGGAACACCACCTAAACCCGAAGAAGGTCGAGAGAAAGAAAATGTCTTACCTGTGTTGATATCCAATCCACACTTGGATGCTGCGGTCGCGAGAACCGTGGCCAATCACTGTAGTTCGCCTCCACTGTGTGCGAATAGCGCGTTGTCATCTACAAACAAAAGCATGCGTAACGTTGAGGTATGTAGCCGGATTGGGGCATCAAAACGTGGAATATTCAATAGGCGCCCATCCATCCGGTACTCAATCTCAACGCCGTCCTCCACCGAGTCGCGAAAAGCAACCGTTAACATAGCAGTGTACTTTTGACTTCATGCCCACATACGACTTTCGAATCCAGTTGATGCCAACCGCGTGGGAAAGTACAGTTCATGCATTTAGTTGGCTGTATTCGAAATAATCGGCTCGTTTGGCCGCAACATCACAAGGCATCGTATGCACCGTATTAGTGACACTATTTCGACTTTGTCTGATTTCTTTTTGTCTTTTGCTGGTTAGTTTTCTTATTGAGAATGTTGTTTTAGTGGTTGCTTAAGCGTTTGCTATTTAGTCACCTATCCTTGAACTGAAACGTTAATATGTGAACAAAACAAAATTACATTCATCATTCAGACAGGTTCATTTGCATTCGCCTAGCTGTCGAGAAGGTTCGAGCTGCTGGCAGTGGCATTAAGGTTTTATCTGGTCATAATTTATCTATAGTTATATTGCTTTTGATACACCTCAACTATCACGACCCTCCTTTCTTTAAAAATTTATGTCGTTCATTTTCCATGGAATCTTATTTTTACGATGTCACTTAATGCCCTTGTCTGTTTAGTTGGTGGTGATGATCAAGAATCTGTCTTACAATAGAGCCATCTGTTTTTTAACCATAGCTTTCATGAAAAATCTGAGACTTCCTTACGATTGCGGAAGTGTTGGTTAAACTCATGCAACTTCCAAGGATAACATTCTTCTCGGCTACTCCGAACGGCCTGATCATGAACCCGTTGTAACCTTGAAAAAAGTAGTTCTCCGAAAACCAATGAATGGTAGTTGAATGGAGCGTCGAAAAAAATTGGTCTTAGCGGGTTCTTCAACTCATTCGTTTGCTTTGCCGGTTACTTCTCGAGATAGTGTTTCATTTATAGTTAACCCTCGGCAATAAGATTATTGACACCACTGATTGATTCACGAATGTAGAATTCAATGGTAGCCGTTAAGCCCGGTCGGTCCGATTACCTGCTCGCAAGAGAACTTTTCGTGTCGTTTCAATACACGCTTAGGATTGAATGATAGACATACCTTCTGTTCATTTTCGGTCTGATTTATTGACGTTCACCTGCTGTTACGCTTGTTCGGTCAGCTAGGCAGTCTACTTATGACTGACTTAACTACTCTTACTGAGACTGTTTAATTGTTTAATAACTTGACAATTCAGTCACTTGTCAAAAAGCCTGTTCACAAAGAACGTAGGGCATTAACATTTTCGCTTGAAACGGCATTGCTGGAAATTAACAACTGCACGAGTCAGCGCTGTTTCAGACAAATAGGACGTCAACAAAAAGCATCTACGCAGTTTGTTCACTCAGTTGAGTGAACGTCCTAGACAGTGAAAAGCAGAATGACGGCACTTCTCAAAATCTCCATGTCCTCAGTTCGCGAATATTTCTGTCCGTCGTCCAACGTGTTGAAAAAAGTTGTTTGTGAATGTTTTTAAAGCCATCGAAAATATGAAAGCAGCAAACGGCCGCGCCAGAACGCGTTATTGTGATAGCAAATTGTAATGAAATAGCTTTTTACCAAAAACACTGCGCGGATTGTTGGGATAATTTCACAATTAACCCAAAAATGTTGTTTTGTTCTTCATTACTGTATGAGCCTCCGCTTAAACATTATAAATACGGTGTTTTCCAGTGTAATTGAACACGTTTTGGTTGAGAGCAAGTATACCCTTGGCTGGAGGTTTTCCTGTCGTCTTCATTTGCGGTAGTTCGTGCGTCAACGTATAGGCCGTGATAACGCATATCGTTAGTGCAACCGTCGTAGCCAGGCCGGGTTATAGTGAACGCCGGGCGTTAGTGATTTTGCGTCAATTGTCAGTCCACGCGGTTCATAACACGGATGCAAACCAAAGTAGACATTGTGGTCCCTCGGTTCGGGAATTTAAGTAATGGAATGTTCGCCGAACTTGGCATCTAGGTTGGAAAAGTTTCATCATCGAACGAAGTGACATCATCAGTTCGTAAGCGTTTCAATCTATTGGTTTGAGCGTGGAATGTGATGAAATGTCGTGGATGCCTACACCTATATATCGTAGTAGGTTGACCTTCTGACCTGAATTCTGTTTGATCACGTTCTGTTATTTTTGACCCTTAGCCTGAATTTGCTGCTTTTTATTGCATCTGGCCTTTGACGTGAGGCCCGACTGGTTATTCCATAGACCTTTTGAAAGATCGATCTGGTTGGCTGTTTCCCGTTGCTGTTGAACTTTCATCTCAAACCTTATTGGTTGGTCCTTGCTCTTTGACTGCCTGGGCCACTTCGTTTTTGGAATTCGATCTGATTGATTATCCATTATCCCGTTTTGATCACTGGTCCCGTCCTTTCAAGTTGCTCCGTTCGTGTTTGCCGACATTTCGGCTTGGTGGCGTTTACATCTCCTGAAGTCTGGTTCGCGCCGGCTAGCGCTTATTGCCCAGCTCGATGCGTTTGTTTATTGGGCCGGCTGACGAGTACCAGACTTCGAGAAATTATCTTGTCTCTTTGATGTTTGCATGAATAAGGACTTTCGCGGTATTCAGAGTGGACGGTGTCCAGTTTAAACGGATTGGTTTGAGCGTGGGTTATATGATGGAGTGTGGTGGATGCCTGCACTTATATACCTCAATAAACTGACCTTCAAATCGGAATTCTGATCGGTCGCGTTCTGTTGTTTTGTCGTGTCTCTTGATGGCCATTTCGTGTGCATAAATTGGTGTTGATAATTTCCGTCCTGTCTGCCCGACCTAATGTTGTTCGCACTCATTATATTTGGTTTTGTAAATAACGTTTCTTCATTCGGCGAGTTTGAGTAGTTCCTTTGGTTTTGATAGTACCCTTAGTAATGTTGCCGTTATTGTATGCACTAGCGTGACGTTGTGTGGTCTCAGAAGTCTCGGAGTCACTTGTGATAGGGTTTTGGTGTATGTTGACAAATATAGTTCCATGAGATTGTATATGCTACGCTCGAAATAAGCAAACAGGAACGCTGAGAAATAAAGTCAAATGGTGCAACCACTACTCAGTTCTATGAACTACCGAAAATACACAAAGAAGGTATCGCACTGCGACCGGTTGTATCCCTAAAGGATACATCGACGTAGAATTTGGCGAAAGATCTATCCAAACGACTACGATATCTCATCGACGGATCAGAACATTCCATCAGCAATGCTCTGCAGTTTTTGAGCAAACTCAAAACCATCAGGATAGAAGAAGACGAAGCAATGATTTCGTTTGATGTCACAACACTCTACATCTCCATCGACGTCATTTTGGCCAAAGAAACACTACGAAAGCTGCCAGAAGAAAATCCCCGACTGAATGAATCCGTGAAACCAAAAAGTGTATGCAATCTCGTGAAACTGTGTTTGTCAACATAGTTCAAATTAAATGGCTTAATTTATGACAATAGGTTAGCCCATATCCGGATTTATCGCAGAGGCTGTTGACTTTCCATACCAACTGTCTGCGAACCGAATATTTGTGGCAAACGCTTAGTCGAATTCGAATTTTCCGCCACGGGACTCATTCTCAATGTTTCACTCGGTGGGAACTACCTTAAACTTGTAACTAGAACCATTGGAAGTGAAAACGTTTTAAGATATCTGTCGATGATTTCTCAAGTTGAGACAATGTTTTATCAAAAACATTACTCATTCCAAATGCCTCGAACGAATTTCACATATTCAGGCATATGCTAACTGCCGGAATCCGATGATCCTTCATTTGTCAAGTAGGCAATGTGAAGTAGGCAGTAGACGTTCTCCTCAACTGGAGCATGATTGACAATACTTATTGGAGCCAGTCGCTCTTATTCCTGCATGCAGTCATTTCCCTTAGATGGTTTTATTCACAAAGGTATACTTTACAAAATGTTTCAGTGTTCTGTGTACGTTCTTCTCGTCGTGGACGGACAGTTTGAGGTGAAGTCGCACATAAATCTATCACTTGATAGTAATCCAAGGTTAATCACACTTTACCTGTAAACGGACTGAATCGTCGTTCTTATGTTTAGCTAAACAGTGCAGCAAGTCGAGTAGCACGGGTGACAACACACCGTCATGTTGTGAGGATTTAGATGGTGACACGGGTTTGGACGTATTCACTACATTCAGTGAGGCCGTAGTTGTCACAATATTGTGGTAAGTATTATATGAACTACAAGTGAGGCAGCTGGCGAAGAAAAGACACCATTAAGGAAAAGACTGGTCTTTACGTTAGTTTTTTAAAGCATGAGCTCACACCGAACTAATGTACATTACGCATCAAAATAATGCATCTTTCTATTGGTAAATATCTGGTCGTCCTTACCGGCGTTGTTTGCTGCCTTCGTTGCAAATAGCCACTTCGATCACAATATTTATCTATGAAGATGTACTTATCGACATCTATCATTTGATGTTTTATAGAAGCAGCTTTATGCATCCGCACGCCAATTCGATGTATAGTTGAACGGCAATTCATCACCTAAGGTACTCCAATGACACGACCTGGTTACTAGCACTGACTTAGAGTAAATTGAAAGTTGTTCAGTCAGACCTCATTTATAACACCTACTCGCGGCAAACGTCACTGTTGTGCTGTACAGATCAGTAATACTTATGCAAAGCAGTCCGGTTTGTCCACAGGAAATGAGTCTGTTTGAGATACAAAGGCGAAGTTTTCCCTCGCCCTAAGGTCACGGCTTAGATGGGACGGAGAAGCTTTTGTGTTGCCCCAACGGATTGTGAACGTTGAGTTTGACTAATTGGTTTACGTACTGCTGTCACACCAGGTGACAAATCCATGCCGCGCCTGTGATTAGCTGATCAGCTCTCAATAAGTCTGTACAGTCGTTAAACAACACGGCAGATCGAAGACATTCAATCACTCACCCATCAACCAGTCTGGTCGGATCGCTTCTATGAAATTGAAATTTTGTGTTAGAGTGGCGTTGCTGGAGTAGACTGACGCTGGAGTAAGACGTCATCAGTCCTCAGACAAGTGTGACATCAGCAGAAAGCAGATTTCTATCTTAAAAGTTTCCATCTTGAAAATTTTCGGACACAGGAAGAAAAGGAGTACCTGTAGTAAGCTCCTGTAAATTTTAGTTGTAATCTATATTGTTGATAGCACTGTTTGGTTGTGTTTCGAATGAGTCATCTGTGCAGCTACTTCTATTGCGTCATAGAAACGGACCATATTTCGCTACAGAGCTGTTCAGACTTCCAGGTATCACGTGCTCAGTCGCACCAGTTCACAAGAATAAGCGTAATATTGTCTGCAGAACGTTGATTGGCCAGGTTTCCGACATCGATATTTTAAGTGCGGCAGAATGTATGTCACTTCTTTACATATTCCTCCCTATCTTAGATATAAGTTTGTGAACGGAAGTACCAACCCAATACATGCTTCACAGATGGTGGTGAAAAATCGTAACGGTGAGATTCATTATTAATAGGAAAACGACTGTACATTCGGTTTGTAGTGTGCGCATCTGGTGCAAACTACAGTTTACAGTCTAGTATTCATTTTTGACATTTGTACAACTTGGAGCTAAAACCCGGGCGACGCACATTGGGTGATACTTGTCCCTTTGCTATCATCATCTCGCCCGGTAGCGCTGTTTAACGGCGCAGAATAGTGGCGCCAACAGCAAGGCTTAGCTTTCGCTTACCCACAAAAAATGTACTTTTCCATGCGTAACTCTTTGTTAGTTAATACCGTTTTAAATCTCGACAAGTCGGTTTAACATAGCATTGAATAACAGTCCATCTCGCGAGGCCCCTCTATTGTTCAAGATCAATCATCCACAATCTGGGCCACTGTGGGTTAACTGGGTGGTCTTTTCGGTGGTCATCTGTAGGCTGAAATTGGTGCAGCAGGTCACCAGTCGGCTTCCAGTAGATCAAAATGCTGAGTTGTAAAAGTGTTGATGCATTGAATTTCGATAGTAATGCATTAGCTAGCATTTCACGGTTACAGAAAGTATCGGACGACTATTTATTCCTGATGTCAATATAGTTGTTATAATGACTGACAGCTGGTTTAAGACACCCGCTTAAAGGCGAGCGTCTTGGTACCCTCGTTCATATGGCTCCTATGGGGCTTTAGCTCATGTGGTTTATAGTGTACGGCCATTCGAACGCAATTGATTCATTATCGACTGCCATCTTTTGAAACGATAATCCGTTTAAAAATACACGGTTTTGTCTCGGTATCACCGAAACTGGTGTCACAGCCGTGTGCCCTTGAAATGCACTGGTAGTTGTGCGTGCATTTTTGGCGCGAACGGTTGTATTGCTTACCGAGACAGGTGTGAACAGAATACTGTATAGCTCCTCAAACTTCATCGCAATCGCTTAGAATCAGCCCGAATTCGACCCAATGACGTTAGATTCAGAGGCTAATTGTGAGATCTCCCTCTATCCTCAGTTGATCACTGTATCACAATCAAGATGTGGTAATCTGCATTTGTGTATAAATATTTACAAATAACAATAGCCAACGAACAGCTTCCAGCACGTTCGACATATAGCGACCACCACTTGATGAACGACTTAATTTCTCTACTTCAGGTCATCATCTGTCTACCTCGCACCTTACGCCGCAGCGTTGGCAGAGTGCGCGGTTTGGCAGACTACTAGCTGGCATTCATAGTACATGTAAGAATCGAACAAGAGAGTTCGTTGGACAATCACTAACAAATACCTGCGTTGCCTACTTGTTGGTGCTACCCGATACGAGCGATTGAATGCAGACATCGGTGGTCAAATACCTGAAGACGATTCACGTCTTCTACCCTGAGCATCCAAGTTTGGCAGCCGTAATTTAATGCACCCGCAACTGTCGCTTTATATAGGCAACCCTCAAACTTCAGAGGGATGCCTCTTTGTCGCTTTAAATGTTTTAGATGAACGAATATCGTCGGGGTCTTATGGATATGCATTTCTATTCCTTTCCCTACACCTCCTCCGCCGCCCCTGACGCAGCTTCCCAAGCACATAAACCGACATTAAACCCATGCAATCGCAGCAGTTTTAGAGAAGCGTTTTTGCAGTTTAAGCCAACAAAGCGCATTTCGAAGTGTTTCTTAATGTGTGAAATGTCGTCTAGCGTTGTTTATGCTGTTTTAAAGTTGTCGTCAACATAATCAAGTTTAGTAAAAACTGGACCAATTAAGAAGTCCAAGCGGATATCTTGTGCATGGCGCCGACATTGTTCATTATTTTGTCTATGACGAAATTGAACAAAATTGTTGAAACTGCCAGATAGTTAACCGTAAACGCCAACTTTCGCTGATGTATGGGAACAAATCGCCGCCTGTATGTCCACATACTTGGCCAAAGTTTGTGTTTTAGTAGACTGATGTTTTAGTCGTCTCCTTGCCTTGCCCTTCCGATTACCAATTTCTAGGTCGTGCACAATTTTGCGGGTTTAAGTTGATTAGTCAGGGCATTTGCCGAAGTGTTGGTGCTTACCGAAACCGTAGTCAGGACTTTTACCGATGCAGGCACTCCAATGATTACGATAGCCTGTAATTGCTGAGAGCCTTCAAACCACTGGTGCAGATGGTTGAGGGTTTCTCCAACCTGGGGAGTAACAACTTCCATCGTTACTTGCCGAATCTCCCAGGTCTTATACAGAGTCATCGGTTGGCTTTTATAAGATTTCTGATGCCCAGCTGTTGCGCTCCACAGCATTGTAGTCGCTTGCTTCGTGGCTTTATAGTTCATCGCTTATATCGCATTCTGACGGGTGTATTTCGTTTGGTGGGCTTTAGAATGCCTTTGAGTTTGCGTAACAGTAGGCTTCATCTAGCGATTTATCAAAGTCAGCACACGGAATCTGTTCAACTGGGATTCCTTTATGCTGTTTCGGGTTTTCACCAGCTAGTTGTATTGCAATGGCTCGCTACTTTAGTCATTTCTAGCACTTCTACAGTACTCTTTTCGCGTTTGGCCTCTTGTGACTCGTCTTCTTATTTCCTTCTTGTATGTAGCGTCTCACAGCGATTATCGACGTGTGCTTCTTTTGCAACACTCTGCGACTCTGGGAGGTCCTAAACGGATTCCGAGCATAGAGGATACTTCATGCCATTCCAGCCATCCTGCCAACGTGGACAAGTCAACTGTTACATCATTCACCGATCCTGTTTCATCATCTGTTGGTTCCAGCAAGTCAAATGTCCAAGATGCGAGTGTGTTTTTCACAAACAACCAGAATAGTTTCCAGTCTCCTGTTCATGTTAGTCCTTCATGTCCCCGTGTCGGTGGCACCAACGCGATTCGCGCTTCCTTTTTTCGTGCTCATTCGCGTAACTCTCCGTATGAGCGCCTTTCATCTCCATCCGTCTCAGAATTCCCTACACTGTTTGGTTCGTCACTACCATGTTCAGGTGAGCGCTTGTTCATGCATACACGTCACATTTATTTCGAGGCTGTACGCAGTCTGTTTTTACATTTAAAATCATACTGAATGTTTGACAGACTTACTGTCACAAACTCGTGTGGTGACGTATCCGTATGACTGAAACTGACTTGGAGCTCAGCAGCGACAGCACATTGTCCCAATTAGCAACAAGACATCTTAAGTTTGGTTACCGTGTCTATTACCTACTCGAATATGGTTTTACTAATCATATGCCGTCTGTGTATATGTAATCCATTCGGGTTCATGTTATCGATTTTATTTAAGTAGAATGCTTGACCATGGTTAGCTCGTCTCATCAGTTTCCATCTGGCTGATCGTCGGCAGCACAGCGGTTCACTAACGCGAACCAAAAGAAGCCAAGACAGAACCGGCTGGTAAAGGAATGAAACGCGCAACCTGTAGTTGCCTAATCGTCTGAGCTTCTATGTCTGTAAGGCGTATGTCGTGAAATGCATTGCTTCACGAGCTCGTCTTTTTAAACAACTGATCAGATTAAGTCATGATCTTGTGGTTTCTTCTTTTTACCTCGACTCGTTAGTCAATGCGATTACACTCTCATTTTCTAACTACTTCGTGTCGTTTATTTTGAACTACAAGCCACACATAGTACTTTCGAAAATAGAGAAAGTTCTGTCAAGTAACATTAGGGGAAGTTTTGAGCACACTGGCTATCAAGTGTACAGATTTGTCTGACTTTCACAGTAAAGCATTTCACGCGTTCTTTCAGCAGTAACGAATACGACTAATTATTGGAGTCATCTACCCTTGAGGAATTCGAGACAGTCAAAATAGTCACGCATGGCCTCTCAGAGGTCACTCGCTCAACAAGGCATCAATATCTTAAAACAACAATGCTGATCTTTCGAGACACGAAATGTTCTTTCATAGTGGGGCATGCATCTGAAAGCAGATAATCAGCGCCAGTTTGTCTCTCTCAAAATGTCATAGATTTTCGGAGCACTGTGAATAACCTGCCAGCAGAAATCTGATTACATAAGCAGGCAGTCCCGTTCGAGATTCTGTTCCGCATTACGTATAGCAAATGATACAAACTATTAGGCCTACCACTTTAGCCTAATTATTCTGAGGTTGGCTTAGATAATTTGTGTCGTCGTGATGTACAACCCGACCTTTCTGTAAGGTGGTTGTCTTTCAGAGTGCGAACCAATCGGTTCAACGAAGAAAAATACGAAGATCAACGTTTTTGAAGTGACACTGTATTCAGACAATTGTGGTGCTCTTCTAGAAGAAAACCTCATAAATATAAACACACGCTATATACCGCCGTGGAAGAAGTAAACCTCCAGAAACCTTGGATGAAATTCTTTGAGGCTGAATTTGGCATAGTCCCTTCCAGAAGGAAACAGTGCAACAACCCTAACCAAACAACTCCTTCTCGCTTACGCTGCAGGTTGAATAATTGAAGTGCGCACGCCCGTTCACGGGCGACCTTCTCGTGTTGTTCTGACAGGTGGAACTCTGAATTACGCTCAATTGGTGAACCTGTTCTAAGCGTTATTCATCAGGAGTTTTGTTCCTCGAACCACGTCGAACAAATGTTCGGCGAATGATCGCCGATATGTTTGATCGGTGCCCCTGAAGATGCGGGTGAACACAACATATCGGAAGTATTGTTTTGGAATTTGACCACCTGGAATTGTCGATACAAGTGACGTGATCGCGAGATAAACGGAAGACTGTTCCTTTTGATAACGGGACGGCTGTGTTTGGTTAGTTTTTCTTTAAAGTCTTACACATTGTGCTCACTCTCAAGTACAACTTCTTCTTGGTGTTGCCCCTCCTAAGTTGGTCTTGAGCTCAGGTAAAACCATGAGTATGATGTTGCTCCGTTAGTCCAAAATTTCCGTATGCGAACCATTGTTTCATGGATTTTGTAGATATCTGGAGAACTTGATAGTATCGCGGTCTGCGTTTTTGGAATGCGGTGAATGTTGAGTGGTAAATATTAAATAGTTTGTTGTTCGTTTGGTGTTTTTCAATACAAAACGGCTTGCCAATGTTATTGCTTGCAGCAATGCGCAATCTTTCACTTTTACATGTGATTGCTTTATTGTCTTGTTAAGCTGTACATTATGGTCGTTCGGAAGTGTACTTGCTTTCAGATTGTTGAGAATATAGTGATGGGGTTGATGGGCTTAGTTGATAGTTTAGATACACCGTTGTTCGGTGAACTTGGTATCTACGTTGCCAACTTCTCATTACTAAACGAGACGACAACGTTGCCTAGGTGACTGAACGTATAGGTCTGAGTGTGGAGGTTTATCGAATATGATGAACACCTTTTCACCTGAGTTCTGATTGGTTACCTCCTGTTGTTTCGAGGCTCTCCCCTTGGGGTTTAATTGGTCATTTCCTACGTCTTCCGGGTTTTCACTTGAAATCCGAGTTGTTGTTTCTTGTCCTTTGACGGGACAGGCTGCTTCTTCGTTTCTGACCCTTGATTTGACTGGTTATGCGTTGTCCGATTGGTTTAAAGTTTGCCAGGGTTTTGACGTGGGCACCGTTTGCATTTGCTCGGATCTGTGTTTCGCATTGTGTCACGAGTTTTGTCTAATTTTTAGCGTTTGTTTATTGAACCGGTTACTGGGCACCAGGCTTAAAGAAATTCTATTGCCTGTTTAGTGTTTCCCTGAATGAGGATTTTTTCAGAGTTCACTTCGAACGGAGATTTACTGAGGTGGTCATATCTCTTGATGGGCAACTTACGTTCACGTATTCGTGTAGATTGTTTTTGTCCGGTCTTACTGACGCAATGTTTTTTGCAGCAGTTGCATATAACGTTTCTTCATCGGTGGGTTCGAGTTACCCAGCCGGTGTTGATAATGTTGTGATGCTAAGTCTGGGAGGTTGTTTATTGTATGAAATCCCGTACGGGTTGTGTTATAACATGAGACAACGAACACATACACTCATTTGCATGGCGGACGCATGTCCACACACATTTGGCAACAGTACGTTGTCATTGGCCTCCGTGACACGTTCCCCATAATGCATACACATCATTCCAGTAATCGTTTTTGTCTGTCCTCTTCCTGAGGTTCGGACCTACTCTTTAGTTCCCGAATACACGCGCTATACTACTCACATACGAAGCTGTCTGTTATACAACAGATAGTATTCTTCGTAATGTTACTATTGGTTCCTGTGGTAGAGTGATAGTTTTTGATCACAGATGTCTGACTGTCATTTCTGACATGGTTTCGATGTATCGTATAGAAATTCTTTTTGTTAATGGTTTATGTTTCGTTCTGTAGCAGATTGTTTGACGAAATCGTGTGGATATCGGTCTGGAAGAAATGCTGGACATAGATAACCTTCCTTTCTTCCGAAAGCTATGCGATGTGTTTCAGTCTTATTAAGTTTTTATCGTATGTCGGATGATTACTTTGAAAACTGTAGAGTTGGTCTGTATGTGCTTCTTTTTGACAGTGGGGTGCTCCTGTGTTCCATGAGGCTTGCGACTGATTCGGATATCCGAGAACGGCAGCTGGTTATCCGTTTTAATCTCCACGGTAAATTTAATTTCATTGAAAATGTTGATCCGCCTGTATGTCTCTTCTACCATTGAGCGTTTAAGAACTACGAATGTATCATGTCGTATCCACATTTTTGGCTCGACAGCGCGATATTCTCTAACCTGAGAGCATGATTGACTCGGCGCTGAATCCAAGTTTTTGCGAACTCTTTGGAGTTCTCTCAAGGTATTCGTAAATTTAACCACTGAGATTGAAGTATGTAGGTTAACTTAGTTCCAGAAGGCTGTATATGCTCTCGGGCAATCATTTAGTCAAGGTTTACTCTCCAATAGTCCTTGCAGTGTTTCGTTGTCCGGGGTAAGGTAGACGTAGGTGCTGACTTTGGCTTGCAGTGCATTGGGTCAGTTATAAAGTAGTCGTACAAATTATGTGGATCACAAATGAGGGTAAGCGCTACCTTTACCTCCATTCTGTTCGAACTGAAAGTTCTGAAAATGTGACCAAACCGACGCTACACTATTCAGTATCTGCTACCGTGTAACAGTTCATATAAACATGGGTTGGAATATTGTTATTACAGGCGAAGCCTACACGGGGTCTAAGTAGTCGCGCTTCTATCCTGAGAACTCTCGATTATCAGAACAACATTAAAACCACCGCCTCATTTGAGTTGAACATCAAGTTAAACAATTTGATACATGGAAGATTATGTTTTACGCAAGATCTTCCATTTAGTTGCTGTTTTATTAAGCTGCAAACTATGGTCACCTTTGGTTTCCTTCTTTCTGTTTTCTGCATCATTTAAATCATCAACTTCAGGTATTCAGATTTCAAAACGACATCTATAATGCCCTCTGCTCATTCATTTCAACAAAGAGTGGTACCTGAAACACTTCGGTCGCATGTCCCTACAATCATTTTAGCTTGCGTTGGATCGACACTTCATACTGGATCGCTTTATGGAGTGCCCGGTCAGCGCGTTATCAAGCTAGGCTTGATCCGAGGTGGTTGCCACATTGTTTATTCCTTGGGAGCCTGTTTCAAGCCGACGAAATGTTTCCTGTACGATTCTAGGGTTTTGTCTCTTCAATGGTGAGGTCTGTTATCAAATATGTCTCAAAGTAGTGTGTTCCTTCTCAGCAGTTTGTGGGTAAAGCGCTCTGTATATCACACGATAAACCGGACAATGTGAATTGAACCAGTTTTACGTCATTCTTGGTAGAGTCTTGTAAAAACAAAGTTGCTACCGTACGGATTGATGTATTCTGACAAAATATGCAAAATTGCTGAATTTGATTCTGAACAGTATTGATTCTTTCCTGGACTTGTCCACTCAGATTGTGAAGTTCTCTAATTACCCTCCCAGTGGTTGAACTTTCGCTGTGCCTGTAAGTCGTTTTTCAACCATTACGATAATGGCTGTAATATCTCTCAATCCCAACCTCACAATGTATGCTGTCATACTATGATTTCAATCTCGTGAAGAATAGATGACTTGACTTCCTCATCCATAACATATTGTGTTACTCACTCTAAACGAATCAATATTCAACCAGTGAACATATTGATTGTTCTTCAGGTAAGTAGTATGTTAGATTTAGGAAATCAGAGGAGACTCAATTGCGAAAATCCGAGCTTCGGTTGGATTTGAACCAGCGCTCTATCTGAGTGCGAAGATGAAATTTCTGATCTCTTGAGGTAACTCAATTAGTAAAGCGCTTGCCGCATTTGGGCATACTGTTTTTGTCGCTGGTGCGAACCCAGCTAAAACTCCGATTTCTCTTTATTGGGTCTCCTCTAAATTGTTCGAAATGTTAACCAATAGCACAGTTGGTAAATTACAAATTTCCAGCTTGCTGCAAAACAGTATTTATATTAAATGCTTGCCCACTCATCCATCTTCTTCTGTCTGTCGCCAAAACAACATGTGGGTTGTTAAAGAGGCGATACTGTGTGAATATAAGTGTGCGTAAACACAAAATTCAAAGATCCTCTGATTTTGCAAGTCCGATGAACACCTCATACAGCTTGTGAGACCGATCATAAATATCTGTTAACCAGAGTTATCAAGGTTTTCCAAATGTTTGGAAGCCATACGACCAGCCAGTTAAGCAGACACAGCACGGTTGAATCATTAACTAAAGCCAGGAAACATATAAGTTAATGCTGAACTGGTGTGAATGAAACTGGTCTACATTCGCCTGTTGTTGCGTGATGTATATGTAAAACCAATGTATCAGAAATCTTGGTCCTCTGAGCTTCCATTTTACCACACTCGGTGGACTGTCGTGTTGCTCATACGGCTAGCCTATTTGATTATCTAGCAGCGACAACCGTAGTCAAATTCCAAAAGTTTGTATTTTCCGTACAAATGGGCCATGTCTCTGATCCACAGAGCGAAACTGAGCACACACGCGAATTACAAACCCTGCTTTTGAACGACGAATTGATGTCTGTGCCATGTCACAGACGACGAAACTTAGCAACTACACTACGTGCTTTCTCTATCCTTATTTTAATCCATCGGATATATTACAAGCTTGGTATGTTTATACTACCCAGTCTGCCTGCAACAACGTTGATAAGGTCAGTATTAACCCAACTCTGTAACAACACTTTACACTTCAAAAGTGCAAAGTGCATACCATACTGTCTAGCCACATCATTCTTCATGTTGCGCATCTTATGTGCAGAAGCTGTAAAGAAAGCAGTATCGTCCTCATATTCAATATCAGTGATCTTACCAGTTGGTAGTGGCTGTACTTCAAGATCCTCGGAGCCCCCGCCTGCTCCTCCTAGAATCTTATCCCTTACATGGTTGACGAAAACGATGAAGTTCAGACAGTTAAAATAGAGAACATCATCATCATCATCATCATCATCATCATCATCATCATCATCAT
>LUCH01002083.1:35028-46877 GCA_013368495.1 Paragonimus heterotremus
TTGAGGGGACATTCACTAACCCCCTTCTTCCTGATACGGAAGACAGCAGTGACTCAACTATGAAAATAGTTTTGCTGCATGCCCATAGGATCGTGCCTCATTACCTAAGCACTCATACGCGGTCAGCAGTCTGACATCCAATCCTATGAGTGTAACTGCTTTTCGTCTGACTGCTCCCCTTTGGCCTGTCTGACAAGGTTGCACCTGGAAGGACGGGAGTCCTAGTCAGCATAGCCCGCCGGATCAAAACAGTACACAAGCCCGACCACCTCGGCAAGGTAGCAGTACAGGTCGAGGAAGAAGTACAGGTCGCACACTTTTGTCTCACCCGATAGTTTAATCTCATCTGCTTGTAATACTACTGATGTGAATGGTAAACATATTATTTATTTGTGATATTTCCGGCAATTTTCATGCGAAATGTGAAGTGAATTTTGCGTTTGGGTGATTGAAACTTTATGAAGCTCCAGGTTCGGACTTTCTCCAGCTCTTTTCAAAAATGTTGATACGAGTTTGTTACCTGAATCTCTCGTATTCTTACATTTCGCATGCGAGACTGACGATGCGCTTGGTGATTATGGCTTGCTGACTGTTGTTTCTGTTGTCCTAAACGTGTCAAAACACTGATAGCCTTGCCTCTGTTGAATCCAGACTAATCTCAGGTCTCATCGTGTAGCACTTTCCGAACCAATGCACCAGAAGAGTAGATGAGTTTCCGACTTGGTCGTGAGTTTATTCACCCTGCCGGAGATAGTCAGGGGCATTTTCTTCTACTTTCTTAATCGTTGGTTGTGTTACAGTCATTCTAGAGGTGTCTCAATGAAGTTCGCTACTTCACTGAACTGATTACGTGCCCGTTGTGATTACAGATCACGCACTGGTGAACAGTTGTCTCGATTGTCCTCTATCACAAGTAGCGTACTGGGGAAATCCTTCGGATGATGACTAATAACCGATGTTGTGAAATTGCACAGTGTATACTTTGTAATACTCCCTATGCTGCCGATCGACTATCTCACTGCGCATTGTTCAGTTTGCTCGCTGATGGTCAGGGGAAATCTTATGGCGACCATGCGATGACTTAGCTGCACCCTGTACAAATCCTAACCTCTCCTTTGCGCGTTTTTGGTGGGTGTCGTCTGCCCGATGGAAGAATGCTCGACTGTCCTCTTCGGTAGTTGCAGCCACTGTTTAAAATGTTGGTACATTACTGTTTCCTCACCCGTTTACTTATTTATTCAGTATATTTCTGTTTATTTCCCAATCAGCCACTTCGCAGATTATTGTTAGAATGAACGGCGTTCCGAACCGTGGTATCTTTGGTACTACTCAGTTCTATGTTCGTGTGTATGTGTGTACGTTTGACAACTAACACACTGATTACATTTTTTAACGTCTGAAAACGTTACATATATTTCGACTAGGTCTGCTTATTCGGATCCTGAGAGGCGTGTACACCCGGTATGTTTTATGACGTCTCTTACTCTTCAATGTATGTATGTGTGTGTGTGTGTGTGTGTGTGAGGTTTCATTTTGTCAAAAAGGTTCAACTCTGTATTTTTCTAGTTAGGGATAGTAGATAGTTTTACAACACATTTTTGTAGGCTCCCTCATTTAACGTTTTCAGGATTACTTACTTATGATGAGTCGAGTGGTATCTCACAACTGGACTGGTTCGCCGTTACTTTAATCAGTAATTTTGATCATAGTTGATTGAACCGTTTGCTTACAGAACTAAGAATTGATGGTAGTATTGAATATACTATACAAATGTATTAGGCTTGTTTGTCACAGCCTGTCGGTCCAAATCACTCTGGTTAAGCGTACAAGTTGTTACACACAACTTCTCAGCGCATCCAACATCGTCGCTGTTCACCCGTTCACTTTGGGAGTGGGCACATTACGTGATACACACCACAACTTCTTAAATCTTTCTTATTGCTACTTGAACTGGTTCTGGAAACTCACTGACTATGTTCAAAATAAGGTGTTGTTGAAAAATTTGAAAGTACTGACCACCGTAAATGGCAGTCATTTGTTTCTTGGATTAAAAAATTGCTTGACTGGTGGTAGCTTCATTGTGGGGTTCATTAGTCAATTACCAGTCTGGCTTTCAGCATATTAAGACATTTCACAAAGGTCAGTTTTGTTCGTTTCATTTCTTCTTGATACGTCAAACATTATCACCGATGACACAAAAATATCACGACTTGTCTGGTCCGCAGAATGTAGATGCACTTCAAACCGACTGTAACTCTCCTGTTCAAATGGAGCGCGGATAGCTACGTACCCTTCAACACTACTAACTGCAACGTCATGCATTCTGTCACCAACGTTTTGCTGATTATTATTTAGGCGACAGCAAGCTGACAGTCTTGAACTCCGTAAACGACCAAAGACCGTTAATGACAGAAGATCTCGGTCTGTCCTCACATTGCGGATATATAGCAAACCAAACATAAATGACACTGAATCTTTTAGAGCGAATGTGTGAACAGTTTCACTCGGAACCATTTCCCACATTGTAGAATGACGTAGCAGTGCTGCCATCCAGTCGCAATCCGACTATCATCTGAGTGCCGTCTCTGTTATCGAGTTTAGTTGGTTTTTACTTTCGGATATCTTGTTTAGAATTGTGACATTTTCTGAGGAATACATTTAACGGAAATTGAAATGAATAGTAGTTTCGCGTTCAGTGAAATTCAAGTAAGATATCTGAAGGTGAGAAAGTTTATTTAATTCCATAATACATCGGTTCCTTACTGCTGCCTATTTGCATGACACAAACCAACGGAACTGTTGAGGGTGAATTTGTTCAGCTCAAACTTAGGGGAAGATACTGTAAGGCATTTCAAGTGGCGTATTGTGTGTGACATGTGAAGACAGCTAGACATCATTTGGTCGAATGCAGTCTTTCATAGAATCTTGAAGCATGCTTTATTTGACATTAGTCGAAAAATCTGAGGAATTTCTACAGTTGACTGCTTACCACGGACTTCACCGTTTATTGTGATCACAGAGAAATGTGTCGTACACAGATGAACGGGAAACTGTGATGAGGAAAAACAATCAATTTTGATGAACGTGGTCAATGTATGCGATACTGACACCGTTTGCTAAAGGACCCGATTTTGTACAGTCGGCTTCCGTTTGGAGTGTTTCATTAAGTGTCTTGGATACCTTCAATTTCATTTATATAGACACTTCTGGAAAGAACAATGTGGATAAACTTATCAACTCAACGTTCGCGTCATTTGCTACTGCCCTTGTGTTTATTATATGCTGGACATTGGATTGTATACACAAGTTGAGCATGGTTCTCGAAGAGAATGTAGGCTACATTTCCTTTCAAAACACTATAGTCTACTTTAGATTGAGACTTCCCTGCAGTTCTGAAACAGGATAGTTTTGGTCGCTTCACCGACTTATGTTTCTTCCAAATACCCGTGTTTCAAACACCCGTTTCCTAATTGTGTATACAGAAATCAACCTTTTAACCATATGGATAGGTGAAATGTTTCATCGTGAAACTGAGTGTATGGTGCACCTGTTTAGCACAAAAGCAACAATACATTCGTCCGGATCTTTTTCTCTCCTGTACAAACCTACATTTTCAGCTCCAACTTGTGGTTCTTGTAGATTTTGGCCATCTTGTTTCGTGAGTTGCTCATTCATAGCTTAGCAGTAGTTTTCTACTTCCTTTTTCTGCTTGACATGTAGGCAACTGCTAAAACAATATCTCAGTCACCTGATCATGTTAATCGACGCGCATGATCGACCTAGGAGCACCAGGTCTGTTTCACGTGATTTTTTTCAATACCTTACTGAACATTAGTGTTTTAAGCACAAAGTGGTATCTTCTAATATCAAAAAGCGTTTGTTTAAGAATATACATTCGTCTGCAATACCCTGTGGTCAGAATCGTTTGGCTATATTATTCAAATGAAGAGGAGTATTTATGAGAGCAGTTCAGAGTGACTTTGTTCCGATGGCCATTTCCCCATTTCTGGTGTTTCCGCGACTTACATGTTTTTCTTAGCCTTAAGTTTTTAAGGTTTTAATCGATTGCCCGTACTCATTACAGTTGGTTTGAAAATCTAACATTTTTTACTTGTTATTTTCGGCTCATTCTTTTCGCTTCGTAGTTAGTCCTCGTGGCGATTTTGAGACTGTGGACAAATCTTCAGAAAAACCTAAAGTCGCGGATTCCCCAACTCGTCTGTCTGCTACAAGTCGATATTCCGACCGTCGTGATACATCCGTTTCGTCTGTTGCGGAAGCATTTCAAGTGGTTCCCGCCTCACGCACAGGCAACAATTCACCTGATATTCATGTTCGCCATTCAAGATTGTCTTCGGAAATCAGCCTCAGCAGCCTGGCTTCAGATGACCTGATGTTGGATACCGATATTTCCTGGTCAGCATTGGAAGCAGAAACTACTACGGCTTCGAAATTGCGAAAAGAGCGTCCACTCGGTCAGAGCAACAAAGATTCGTTTGCATTCACCCGACTGGAGTCTGTAACTGAACTGAGCCATGATGATTTGTCTAAGTGTAACAAGCCCTCTACGGAGGAAGATACCGTTGCCCAGGAACAGATGCTGCCATGCCCATCCCGTGTGAAACGACGCTCGTTTGCTCATCGGGAGCCAGCTCCGACTTGTGTATGTCCCAATCCGACTAGTTGTGACTGCACCACTTGTTCGCATTGTTGCGCCTCATGGAACTGGGACCGCCGACGAAATACCAGCGCACTTTGTGGTTCCTTAGGACGTACAAACGTCTCGAGTCTTCGGTAAGCTCTTGTTAGAGTAAGTATTTGCCAATTGTTATTGAATTGGTTTGTGGTTATACATAATGTCTAATAAAGATACCCAACTCGTAGAGGCAGGCAAACACGCAGTATGACTGAATGTTAATTTGCCTGCGAATTTTTTGTTGCTTGTACATTGAAACGGCTCACCGTGTTTAGACCTTTGATAGGATTAGTTGTGTGTCTACGATGTTGATTCATCACGGTCGGCTACTCGCATACAAAGAACGAACGGACTATCTTTGCATTCTTCGGTTAGTGAACACGCAGCCGGTACAGGACACCAGTCCTATCCTTTTGCTTCAGGCTATTGTACAATTACACATTGTTCCAAGCTGCTCAATGTCCATGTTTGTTGAAACTCCAGAGAGAATATCTTTAAATAATGGAGTTATATAACGGAGTACTAGCTTCCCGTTAACCTCTTTGCTGTGAATGATGGCGCGTACAAGTGACATTTTATGCATGCATTGATGTACGCGTTGCGGTCCTTGATTGGTTTTCATTCGCTCACGTGGTTTCACTAGTTGGTTAACCTATTTCTGCTTATGCGATGATGATGATAATGATGATATTCATCTGTTTCGAAAGAGTGTTTTACTGTCAGAACTGTCAGAATTTTCCAGATTGCAACGTTTATATTTGAAAGCATCTATCTAGCACAAAGCATCTTCCATAGTTTGTACAGCCAATGATCATGTCACTATACCGCGTGTCCTTAATGATTCGACCGTTATTCGTTTAACTTGCATGACTTGGTCATCGCAGGCGTCTCTGGCTACGCTTAGCGAAGATACTGTGGATATCCGTTTTACTCAGGATATCCCTGTTCTCGGCTCAGTTTTGCCATTTGGTGTCACTGCCTTGTTCGACAAATCGAAAGTGGGATATGCTTGGACGGATTCTCTGATGTGTGTACGCCGTCCAGATTCCACTGTTGTACAAAAGTGTGATGAGCATGCAAGATGTACATGATAATGTCTCAGTTTAACCTTTTATTAAAAAAACATTTTCCTATCGAACGACATTGTGTGATAATAGGACGGTGGCTTTGGCTTTGTTTGATAAAAGTGTAAGTTACACGCAAGACTAACTGTAACAAAACTATACAGCCACCACAGGTTAACGGCGCCGTCAAGCTGAAACGCCGATCTAACCCAATCTATTCTGCCGTAGGTACATCGGACGTATTGAGAGTCGGGCGTATGTCATCACCTAATCAGCATTTCAGCTGCGAGACAGAGTTGGCGGCGATCTTGTTTTGAAGTCACTTTCATGTACCTAAACTTTATGTGACGCGTTTTACTTTGATTTTACTCTATTCACGTTTTTACCGGAAAAGGTAAACTGACTGATTTACGAAAAACCAAACTTTTAGTGTCACAAAATACATAGCTATTCTTGCAAGACATTCGTAGAATATTTCATAGGTCTTAAAAAGTCGGTACATGTTGTTTAGAAAGACGTACAGACATCGTTCAGACGAAGCGAAGAAGGCACCAAACAGTCTTATCAAAGCTAGAAGAATGACGCTTATTGCAATTTACATTGGATACACCAAGAGGTGTTTCAGAGCTTAACTGGACACTTAAACTCAATATGTTCACAAGGATGCAACATGCTGAAGTATTTGACAATAAATCTGAATCGTCTTTGGATACAGCACCATTGATTGTGGGTTAAAAAATTAAATTTTTTGTTCCATCAGCAGCATTTTCTTTACTCCATTAATGAGTGGAAATAGTTTGAATGAGTCTAGATCATGGTCACACTGTTAGCATTTGCTTTTTCTGTTGAAAACATGCTACCGGCTGCTTTGTCCGTGTATGCTGCACAGAATGTTTACTGGAGTTGGCGACAGGGATTACTTGCCTGTTAATCATTTCACCCGATTTATTAAACCCTTGTGTTCTGATTTGTGTATAGACCTCTTTCTGCTTGTTGGAAGTGTACTTTCTTTGCTTATTTGAAATCGTTCAGTGCTGTAAATCTTATTCAGTAATTAACAGAACAGGAAATAGAACTTTTATGACAGCATCTGTGCATCAAAGTTCAAAGATATTTTGACACTGTGCTTGTTTCCTCGTAAACTCTCGCTTCGGATGCTCTCACAACACATGGTAAATTGTCGGTAAACCAGGCTCACACAGTAAAACACTGCCCCCGTGCCCAAGATGGAGTCTTCACAACGATTAGCACACGTGAAGCATAATTTTATTGTAACCGCTTGCATTATGGGATATATTCGATACTCCTAAACATAAACCTCCGATGGGTAATAGACAATATGGTTTAGAATATTTCTTACGCGTGTGTCTACCTTAGCGACGATCTATTATCCGGTCACGATGGATTTGATTGCCTGAAAACTACTTCTCTGTTATCCTTACTTATTGAGAAAAGAATAAAGTTGAGGAAAGCTAGGTAGATCTCACTGATAACTGCCATAAAGTATCGTTGATTCTTATTGTGCAGACTTCAGTTGCATCTCATTCACATGAAAACTGAATCACTCCTTGGAGACCTCAAGACGACCGAAATGTGGGTTGTTGCAATCTTATTATTGTAACCGTTTCGTGCAACACACGCATGTTAGCTCTCAGTAATTCTTTATTTTTTTTTCATTCTTGGGGACACAGAACTAGAATTCTAACTTCGAGCTTTTAAGTATCTTAAGAAACCTGTCGTAACGGTATTTTATAATTCACAGTGACCCCAGGAAATCATTTAAGGCACACTGTAATGCTCTACCTTAAGAATTGACATCTGTGTCACCTCACAAAGTGATTAATAAAACGGAATGACCCATTATTTTGTATCGCAAATATTCGCATCTGCAAAAAACAATCATTTAGGTAACTAAACTTTAGCTATGACATTGGGCTTACAAACGTTCAGATAGTCTTTGCAAAGTAGATATTTTCAAGTAGTTATCCATCATGAACAATTCTTAGCATTGTTGAGGGAAGCCGATAAACTCAACCAGGTGATCTCAGCACGTACACAATGTTGGACATTGTCTATCACACATTGAAATGGCATATTTGAGTAAACACTGATGAAATTAACACACCCGTCGGCTCTGTCGCACCACGGATGTATTGGCTGCCAAAAGCATAAACCCAGTGTACTCACCCGATCAGTACTTTCGGTGAGTGGCTAATCGAACCCACCAGATCGGAATTGATTGTGCACTCTCTGAAAGACACGTTTGAACTCGTGGAGTGTATCTCGGGCGTCAACGCAATAATGGCTTGTATATTTGTACATCGACAAATAATAGGGGATTTTGGATGACATAGTTTGAACATTACTCACCTTGTGCATCTTCATGAACGTTTCAGTCAGTCTCTTTCCAAAGGGTGTACTATACTCAAGTTTCTTTCCTGTTTAACCTCGTCATTAGTGCATTTCCTTTCCACTGCCGGGGATGTAGATATCGGACACTTTCTCATGAGACATGTTACCTGTGAAATCGTGATCTTAGTTGAAACCCCAGACCTTGATAAGAATGTACGCTTCTGATGAGCAGGTTTATCTGCACACTATTGTTCCATTTCGTGGAGTCTTTAATGTCATTCATGGTTGTACCACCGAAAATAGACTATCTTCAGGGAATACCTTTACATGACCTAACCAGGCTGTTAAAGTTGCATCGATAATCATCGTCACGTTCTCTAAGCAGATTGATATTGCGATGTGTAGTCCGTTAGGACGTTCAAGAGATATCTATGACGGATAATGTTTGATAGAACTGAAGAAGTGATCATTTTCAAACATCGTATTTTTATGGTATCCGTTCTGTGTTAGTATCGGCAACAACCTACATAGTTCCGTGTTTTGTTGTACACCTTGCACCGCAATGGACACTTCAGTTTGGAACCAAAACGACATAATAGCGTTGGGTTTCTAGATGTCATGTTGACAAAACTAGAGGACGACTAATTGTCTAATGGCGCTTGCCAGAATTGTGCATGGACTGAACGGTAATCACATTGTAAGGGCATTTGCCGTTTGCACATGAGTGAGTACAGGTGATACCGCTGTTTCACATAGTGCATCAAGTTGCTGCGGAAGACTAGCTTGAAACCAAGCTGAAGTTATCCGAAAAAACTCGTAGACAATTGATACTCCATGAAGCTGATCAAAAAGTTTTACAAACCTAGAGGAAAGTATATTGCTGCCCAATAATTTCACCATGTAGTTAGGTCTACCTTTACGTACCATTTAAATATGGTAATGTTTCAGCTCTTAATCGAAGTTGCGAATAATCGCACGTACAACGCTCTCAAGCATCTTTTTAAAAAAACCTTTGTGCCTCTCCTCCCCTCTACGAAAGTCCAGTACCCCTACTCTCAAACTTATATGTATTTATGAGTTTGATCACCTACTGTTGCATGGGTGTCAACAAACCCACGAGGCATCTGATCACACATATCCGTAAGAATCTGGCCGAATGATTCAAAATTGCCTGATCGTTCATGGATTGAGTACGTTTACTAATCATATCAAAGAAGCTGAGCACTTAGTGAGCCCGACGATTGCCTTGCAAATAATCTTCAGACGAAAGTTAGGGCATGCACTCCGTCTGACAGAGGTTACGACCATGGACCTTTCAGATCTGACTCCAGACACAAACAGATAGAGATTAGCCTCGTATTATCCCGGTGAATGCACCACCATTCTCGCGCCTTCTACGTTCGTTTTTCTTTTGCCTCTTCAAACATTGTTTATAAATAACACCTGGACACCCGCTTTAACTGCGTCATCAGGCAACTGCACCAGTGTTTCCTCCTTTTTTCAGTCGTTTTGCTCTTTAGTTTACAAATTTCCCACTTTCGTGCTTCGGTTTTCTTGCACTCACGCTGCTTCGTCATGCTACTTCTATTTTCCAGGACTGTTTGTTCTTCTAGTCATCAGTTAAGTCAAACGTGATTTAACATCTCCGCTTTTACTTTCTATCCATTCTAGTTGCTCATTGCATATTTCAGAAAAGCAGCTGTCATGTGAACGAACTGTCCTTGCGCAAGACATCTTACACACTAATTTTGACCTTTTACAGACTCGTTCGGGAACATAAGTGCCTCATATTTTTAGGAATTTATTGCTCAAAATGGAACTCGGCACGTCAAAGTGACGTCTTGTTGTCCAGTTCAAAATAGTTTAGATGAGCAAGCGGCACGGAAAGGAACGTGGGTCGCAGAAATTAAGGGGACAGTTGCAGTTGAATAGAATTGGGGCGTTTTCCTTTCCCTACCCTGCAACACTAGCCGGGGCTACAGCCAAACATCCCTCCCATGTGATACTCGGACGTTGTCTACAAATGGTTTTTATCACTGCCTTAATGTTGCCAGGCGGTTGAAGAAATGAATGAGAACCATACTTGTTTGAACACTTTTTCTAACAGGATGGATGGTCTGTTTTATCTAACTCTGTTACAACCAACTCTGATTATCAGGATGAACTCGTGATATCGTTGCGTGAACCGGCTTTAAATTCCCTGAAGTACGTTTGGTCAGATGTCACGTTCGTCCTCGTCACGTTTCTGCTTTGTCATTGATCGGCTCAAACACCGATACAAATACAACTTCCACGAATGGAACACATAGTTAGTGGCCTTCCAAGCCACGGTGTTGTCTGTTCGGATTCAGTGTGAATAAAGGATCAGCCATGGGTACGGCAAATTCAGCCCCAATAGGTCTGTCGTGATTTGTTGCTTCTCACATGATTTTAAATTAACCTGCGGTTAACCTTCGAAAGTCGATAACTACCATGTGATTGCACTGGGAAATCGCCTTATTAAATGTAAGCGAGTGTACTCTATAATTTGCCTAATATTCTTGAAACCTTACGAACATAATTGGCTGACCTAATACTCGTTTGGATGCGTCTTTCGCGTGTAAATTATATATCTCCTCACAGTGAATGTGATGACCAGCTTCCTTCTCGATCGTGCAGTAATTTTTCTTTTCTGGTGACTGCTTTCTGAGAGCCATCTGAGCGGAAGTGTTATGATGACCTCAATACCTTTGCTTGAAGCATTAGATTCGATGATGATCTAAAGACTTGGATGAAAATATGCCAGCGGCCAATCGGAGTCAAGCGGTAGCTTTATTTATACGCTCGAGCATTCGGTAAACCAATTCTGGGGGTTGTCTGCCCAATGCTGGTTGAACTCGTTGCGCAACCGACAGAAACGCACTGTTGATTTCACCTAAGACTGAATGTGTAGTAGTTGCGTTAAGTAATCGATGCATGTTGGTAACAGCCTGGATGTCGTTAGGATCTGGACCTCGGTTATCGGGATTGATGTTGAAGTGTAGATGTTTCGTTGATTGAACTTGTACCACTGTTGCATACGGAAAGCATAAGCGATTTTACATTCAACGACTTGGTGCAATCGTAATAGCAGCTATGCTTCGTCGACTTTGTTCATAACCTTACTATCGAGACAGGAAGCTGTACCAGAACATCGGTAGACATCATTCCCATAGTTCGTTGGAAAACAAGCGACACCATCTTCATTTCAGATGAAAGACGTCTGTATTGAAGCATACCGTTACGAATTATAACGTTCAGCTTCCCCCTGAATCATTCTACCACTTTTGTTTTTAGTCAGGTATCCGTTATGTCTAACTTCGCGAAACACTTATCGCTATTCGTTTTGATAACATGATCCTCAGGCAGGAATTTGATATTGGCACATATACCGGGCCGCAGTGTAACCTTTCATGTTATCAACACGAGTTCTTGTTACTATCCGAATTCTCCACAATGAAAATTTGTACGGTTCAAGCGAGATTGTCTGTTGGTTAGAGATGATAAATTTATGTTGATGACCGAATTCCTCTTCCACAGCGTGGAGGTGAGCACAGGGTGCTGGAAGCTTCCACCGAAAGGATGATCCTATGTCTGGAAGAAGACGTAAAAGAGCGGCAGTTCTGGATCAACATTCTACGCGTCTTAAAAATACTGCAGTCCGTTTTCGTCGTGATACTGAGCTGATCCTTTCTGAGACACATCAGACGTGGACCTGT
>LUCH01002083.1:82568-109854 GCA_013368495.1 Paragonimus heterotremus
TACTGGACTATTTGAACAGCGAAATATTTGAACGACGGAGCTACAAGTGTAATAACCTTATCTTCCTACCTATTGAACTCTTCTACCATCGATTTCTTTGGCTCCATTACCTGCCTGCATTTACCTCACTTAGAGACCTCGAGTTAAAAAATAGCGCGTTGAGAAATGACCAACTAGGCGTTTATCGATGCAGCAAGTTTCGTCGAGTGACTCAAAGCTGCTCCCCTTGGTTAAGGACCCGAGGATAAATAAACCCTATGGCTCAGTAGTTGCAGTTTATTACTGTCCATCCGCTATCTTGTGATATATGATTATGAACTAATTAATCCGAATATTAATTCTAACCGCTCTTTTACCCGGGCCCGGATGTCTTGACCGTTTCCGGTCCTCCGCACAGCACAGTTTCCGATCTCACTTTACAAAGGTCGGTAGTGTGAGTCAGACTGTCTCACTCGTCGCATCCATTGGAATGGATAGATGATAATACGAAACTGCTCCCCACTTACTATCGGTTTTAACTAAACTTTTTTTTGTCATGTTTGACGCCATCTCCCAATTTTTTTCATCAGTGTTAGGGAATCTCATTTTTTCGGTACAAGCCCACCTCATTCATCCAGAAAACGATCTTGACTAGTCAGAATGAACAGCAATTCTCAGAACTGTCTGGAGGTAACCTTCGCTATTTTTTTTATTTGTTCGGCCTTCATTCACATATGCACATTGGTGGCTTAGTAACCATAGCTACTATTTTTGGTAGCTATCCGTCGATCTTCTGATTCAAGAAGGTTTTTAGATCGCTATGCATAATATAAATATCCTATAATTTTCTCCTTGTTGCACACGCTTTTAGAGTGGAACAAAATGGCTTTTTACATCCGTTTTTTGATATGACTTGAGGACAACTAACGGAGACAGTCACGTTGTTCTTGGAACCAGGAGCTTCCGTTATCTTTCTTAGATGGAGTAGAATTCGATTTCTCTTTAGCGTATTAGTATTCCGTGGACAAGCCTGTGTATTTTTCCAAGGGTTTATAGCACAACGCCATAGAACTAATTAGTCTGTAGTCTTCACTTCTGGATAAACTAAATGTGTGAGTTCCTACACTCCGTATTACGTTGACCGGTCTTACTGTGTTGATATATATAGGCGTTTTCGAAACCTGCAGTCTAGGTGAAGTAGGTCGGAAGGCACGGAATGTATTCACAATGAAAAGTAATGTACGCTGTTTTTCTGAAATTACAATTCAGGAGAATAACCTTAGTTTTTCTTTGATAACGCATCTTCTGTCAGGTGTTTGTTGCACACATCAGACATCACTTTGGTCACTGCCATCAATCAAGCCAGAGTGCGTATAATTGTCAACACGATGACCGAAGTCGCATCGACCTAACGAATTCTCGACAGTTGTACATCATGAAGAGTTCTGTTTAGTTGGCTATTATGTATGGTTCTGCGCCCCAAGCCATCTCATATATAGGGAGTCTTACACTTGTGGTCATCAATTGGAGTTAGACGGATGGTTCAAATCCCGACCGTTAAAGGGATGTGCATTGCTGCCAATCTTCAACAAAAGCGAAACTCGGGTGTAGCACTGTTTTCGAAAGAGGTTTGCTGAAGCGCCTATGAGAATGCGAAAGCTGGGATCTGCTATGAGTGACATACAACTTACGCTAACCAAAATTCTCAACTGTTTATCACAAAGTACCAAATGTTTTCTTCGTTTTGAGGAAAACTACAGTGCTAACTGCATAGTTTAGGTGTGAACTGTACGATGTTTTAGGATTATGTCGCAATTACTCATCAGTATCAGTTCTTGAAATGTTGCTGTTAATTATGGTGATGTATTACGTGACTCGTTGATTACATATGTGTATATGAACTATCCATTTACTGATGTATATGTGCATAAATAATAATGAATTCTCAATTGTCGTATCGCGTTTGCATTCTTTCAGGCCATATCGCGCTTGAAATTGGCAGTCACCTGTTGGCTCGTTTTCGGGAGTCCAGTTGTTCTCGTTGCCGGTCACTTTGATTATGTGTCCCCAGGATTTATCTACATTTTTATGGGGTCCGCTGCATTTTCTGTGTGCAGTTTGGCTGCATTCAGTTACTTCTCCACAAAACTCATCGGTGTGGTAGGTCAAATCAGATTGGTTCCGATTGATCATCTGTTGTTTGCTACTTACCATCCCAAAAGGGATATCAAATGAAACATCTGTCATGTGTTGCTCACACTCTTGTCGGCGGTCTTTTATCGATCCTATCCTACTTTATACTCATCAGATAAAATAATCGGACTCATCTTCCCATCAGTAACTATTCCGTTCAAGGTAGCGCCAGCAAGTCATGCACTATCTGTCACTCAAAAGATATTCATAAAATTAATGGCCTAGTTACTAAGAGCTAGGGTTTGTAACAAGAAAATCGCTGGGTCCAATCCACTCCCGGCTATTTTAATCTGACATGTCCCAAAAGCTGTAACCCCGTTCACTGAATGTTATCTTGGGAATGATTCTCATTGAACGATTGCACTACAACCATTATAATTTCTTGTGGTCATAACAAATCAAAGCGATCAGTCTGAGGTGGACTGTTCTGTCCGTGTAAGTGAGGCGTTGGTTTTTACACCAAATATCCCTTAATTTAATTTCGTTGATTCATTTTTTCTAAGTACACGCTTGTCAGTATAAATCCTCGGCATATCGGATTCACGCAACTTACCACCACGCTATACTAATTCTTCGTTTTGCATGGGCTACTGGACAGTAAATGAGTAGTTCATGCTATTGTTTTATATGTATTCAGCCATTCTCTATGCTCAAGCTTACATCAACACCACCATCATCATCATAACAGTCATGAGCCTGATCAAGGCGTACTGTCGCTCACCTGAACATTGACGTGGAATATCCTAGGAGGAAGTATTACTAAGGGGGTTAAAATTAATGAAAGAAGACTAAAACAAGCTTTCCCCGAAACGAACTTGAAAAGAAACACTGGTAGTGATATACTGCACGATCTTTGTTTCGAACTGATTTCACTGCATGTTAAGCAGAAAAACTAGAAATGGCATGGATGCAGGTACACCTGTGATTGCGACACATTGCCATCTCGGATAGAGTTTCTAACCAGCGACTTGAATGATCATGAAGACCCCAGCCAGGTAGGCAACACCTACCCACTTTGCTCAGTGGAACAGTCAGGGGCTTCATATTTCGTGACCACATTGTTACTTGGTCACCACATGATTTCACCCAACTGTTAGTGATCTCAGTATATAGTGCCCGGTACAGTAAACAACCATATGACATGCGGAGTACGTGACCCAACCATCGCAAGCTGTGCAACTTGGTTAGCTGGCCGATTAATCGCGCATCCCGAGCGTTTCGGAATACGTATCTGCGAACGGCCACATTGCTCACGCGGTCAGTCCACTCAATGCAGGTCAGCTGGCGAAGACAACGAGGGTCACATACAGCAGGTCTGTTGACACCTTCGTTGCAAACTGGCCACGTTTCCGAACCATGGAGCAAAACAGAACGTACACAAGCATTATATGCCTTTCTTTTCAACGACAACCGGACATCTTTCCAACGCCACAGATGACACAGACTGACAAAGGTAACTCGTGCCTTTGCTATCCTCGCTGATATCTCATCAGCAATATTACACGCTAAAGAGATAGTGCTACCCAAGTATGTGAAACTGTCCACAGTCTCAAGCGGATTGTTTGCAATGTAGAAAGTAGGAGTGGGAATGTCCCGGTCTGAAAGAAGCACTTTACACTTTGAAGGTGCAGAGCGCATCTTATACAAACCAGTCCGGTCACTCATCTTGTCCAGCATGGTCTGCATTTTTTCGGCAGAGGGTCCAAGTAAGACATTGTCATCCACGTAATCCACGTCGGTCAATCTAGCGCCAGCAAGAAGCTCACCACCAGGTTTACTGTATTCTTCAAGCCCGCCTTCCAGAATGTCGTCTATGAAAAAATTGAACAAGAAGGAGAAAATCAGATACCTCTGACGAACACAATTAGAAGTGATGAACGCTCAAGTTAGTTGTCAATAAACCCTCACCCTAATTGCAGGGTGAGCATACAGTGATCTCAGCAGATTCATGTACTCCTCTGAAACTCGGTTGTGAAGAAAGCAGTTCCACTGGGCACTACGGGCAACCGGATAGAAAACAGTTTTTAGTTCTAAAAAGATTATGACCGTCGGTTGCTTACAAGAGTGCCGATGTTCCAAGACTCGTGAAGACACTGAAATGTGATCGAAGTTACCTCGGCCGGAGCGGAATTCTGTCGGTTCTTCACGTATCTGAATTTCTAAGGGTTTATCGAGCCAACATAGAATAAAACCAGTGAGTAAATTGGATGCAACAGACACTAGACTGGTGCCTATCTGATTGTCACATAGACTTCGGGCCCCTTTTTTAAAATGACAATTTTTGTCGATCAATACCATTCATGAGGTACCCTTTCATATTCCCAAATCGTCTGGAGGAGTTTTGTCAGTTTGTATATCAACCTCTTTCCAACATCCTTGAAAAGAGAATGAGAGAGGAGATGTGGTCCAGAAGCCTTGTTACGCCTCAATAGCCTAGGCTCTAGGACCACTTATGCTTCCAGCAAAGGGTTGTCCGGACCACAACAGCTGATCATTCGGGTCTTGTGATCCACATGGCCTAGCCGAAGGCAGCTGAACATTTCTTGAAATTGTTCAGCCCATCTGTGAAGTCGGTGCGATTGGTTGGTGATATATGAACTATCTTTGTCATATATGGTCTCACTTAAACGACTCGACGGCCAGTACAACCACGGATCAAGTAGAAAAGCCTCCTGCTATTTCCAAGTAAAAAGGCTCTCTCCACCTTTTTCGATTGTTCGACCAAGTGGTGCTCACTGCCTTTGCGCGAGCTTTCAGTCAGTTTACACTTAATTTCTGGACGGTCGTCATCAGATTCATAACCAGGTAGGATCGATCGGTGTTTGTTCATGAGGTTTATTGACGTGACAGAAACCCAGTTCTATCGCAGCTGAACACCTCCTTCAGAACATACCTCTTCACGGCATGTTCTCATAGCTGCGGCAATTTGTTCCCAGTGTTCGTTAGAATCCTTCACCTGACTCGAACTGGGCAATTTTTTCACCAATCCTTCTTGATAAGCGTTCTTCGCACTCTCCGCGTTCGAATGTCGGTTAACTATCTTGCGCTTACGAGCGCATAACCTTTTGGCAAACAAGAAAAAACGGGCAAGCACAACAGCATGGTCCGAGTCCAGGTGGTTGCCACAAAATTCACGACAGTCCTGAACAGAATGGCGCCACTTTTAACTGTGTCCACGGTTGAGAAGTACACGGAGGTCTTCAAGTAACACATTGCCTCTTCCCGTGTTGAAATGCGGTGCTTGAAATATCTAGTCTTTCGTCATTATCAGTGCGTTGTGTGTAGATGCCAAACATACCCTCCAGCCGTTACTCCTCCGGGGAAAGATGACCAGGCTGAACATTTAAATCGCCGGCTATTATGGTGTCGTCTGAGTGTTTAATTTGCTTCAGAAGGTCAACGAGAGCGTTACAGAACGCTTCTTTGGCAGCACCCGATCGGCTGTCCGTTTGAGCATACGCCGGTATAATTAATACACAACGCTTTTCTGATTTGGGTCGGCAGATTCTAACCGACCAGAGTCTGACAGCGTACAAGCGACTGTTCACTGGGATCCAATCGAACAAACAATATTTCGCTCTGGACCACGAGAATCTGCTTCGGCGTGACCTGAAACCTTGAGAGAAGCGCTTAGATCAATTCTGAATAGGTGGACTCAAGGGGATCACGATATTGAAATCGTAGACTCATGTTTCCGGCACACAACACACATCAACCCCCAGACTTGAGAGAGTACTTGCCAGAGCAGCTTGCTGACCGACTTGTCAGAGAATACGGACATTGAAAGCGCCAATGTTTTCCAGTTGCTTTGACCTCAGAAAACAATTACCCGATGTTTTCAGACTGTGTTGGATAATACGCCGGCGGTCACAGTCAACTGTTGGACGGTCGAAGTGCTCGTTGTTTTAAGTCACCTTTTCTAACTGTCTTCTTCCTGACACAGTGTTCTAATTCGTACCGCTCTTGATGGGTTGTCTGGCACGCGGTATACCACTTTGGAGAACACTTAGTACTGCCAAGGCTATTAGAATCAGGCTGCTTGACTTAATATTATGTCATCAAGAACGGTTTGTTTAGGCGCTGCACCTACCATGGTTACGAGTCCATCGGATCGATGGCCAACCTGTACGGTCAAACCAAAGAACAAGCGTGATATAACCCATCAATCAAGCCATCACCAGTTGACTGACCAATGACCTAGTTTCTCTGCCATAAGCCTGATCGATATCTCGACCTAACTCTATTAGCCTCTTATATAATTGTACCGACCTGAGAGTGAATTATCGAAAGCATACGTTCTCCTATATTTCTTTATTTATTGTTTTGATGGAGCATTTTCGAATACATATTGGAGGGAGAATAAATGGATGGCAATGGCTTCTGCTACTGCCAACAAGCGCTTTGACCTGTTTTGATTGTAAACCAGGAGCGTGATAGATAGGACGGAATGACTCACTGAGATCGTTTGAGTGGTTGGACTCCATTAGATGCGCAGCGATAGAAGACGAGCAAGATTTTGTCAAGCCCCGAGTTAGTCACAGTGGATGGTGCTCCCGAATGTGTTCGGATAATCGCCGCACCATGCGGCCTACAAAGTTCGTTCCATAGGAACAAACGAAATGGTATACGCAATAAGAGGTAGCATGAACAGGCAATGTGTCCTTCAAGCGAGGGCGCAAAATCGATATGATATAAAATTAAACACGTGGTTTTGCTGCGAAATATGTCTTGCTTATTGCTACGCTAAGTTTGTTGATTATATTTTCGGGGAAATTATCGCCCTTAAAAGACAATGAAACGTAAGCAGACTTTTTCTCTGCAATGTACGAATTGTTCAGTTTTGTGCTACTTAACATGTCTACGAACAAACTGTTCGGGATAACTGTTTTCAACTAGTACTTCAAATATGAAATGTCCTTCCTTCTCTAGAGTGTCACTCGAGCATAGTTTCGTAGCTCTATCGATCATACATCGGATAAGATTATTTTTCTGTCTTAATGGTATAAAACTATGAAAATTTGCACATTGTCAGGTCCACGTTAACTTACGGTGTACTGGAGAGTACACCTTTGTATCGTCCTATCTGAGCGGCTGGACAGGAAGACGTCTAGGTACGATATATATATATATATAATTGTACCGGTTTGAAGATGAATTGTCGAAAACATGTTCACCTATATGCATTTATTCTCATTACCGTAATGGGCATATTTGAAACGTTGGAAACACTTAATCTTCCATGACCTGGTGTCCACGTCCGGATCGAACAGATTACGTAATCATGACCACTATCTTAGCAGCCATCAATAATTTATACAGTCGAGCTGATCTTTCTGAAACTGATAACGAACCGTTCGACCCATTACCGTGCCTTTTCTCACACATGATTAACCTATATAAATGTGTTGTATTTAGTCTGATAATGAATCACCGAAAACAAGCTTGTTCACTACACATTCTTCTAATGTCTAATCCGGATATTTTCATGCAATTCAAGGTGACATGAGAGTGAGCCGCGAATTACAAAGCAGATTGCGCAATATCTTAATGTCTTAGATTCCAGAAACCTGAAGTTGCACGTTCGGTAAAATTTCGCTATCAGTATTGCTGCTCACTGCATGCAATTGGAACATGCACAATCCCGGACCACAACAAGATAGCATTTACGGGTTAACTTTTCAAAACCTGTTCGGGTGCTATCGCGGCATAATCGGTTTAATTACTCTTTGCACATAAAACAACGCGGTATTGGTGGTATAAGGTAAGACACATAACACTTATGATCTTCATTCTCTAGTTTGACTCAAACTCTCTCAGGTTGGTAGTCAAAGTGGATCATATTCGGACTTGTGTGACGAGTGGGATAATCACATGAGCTGTTTACCATTTTAATCACCATATGATGTTTACTGACCCTGGTAGTCAGAGATCGGTTAGTCCTCCTAACATAACACTCATTTCAACTGGAGGAAAGCTTCAAATGATATGAAAAGGTAGCCTGACCACCCTGCTTGTTTATTCGGTGACGTTGTACTGTTCGCCGTAAAATAATGAAATAAGTTTCGGAGATAGTTGTTCGCATGTTGCCTCATGTGTTATGAAAACACCACTAATAGTCGACCTTTCTTTTGGGATGGTTATTCAATAATATTTTCATTTACTTGGACTGCAATTTTATTGTCGAGTGCAGTGTTGTTTGAACACGCATTTAGTATTAGTATGACTGTTCGTACAGTAATACTTTTCATACCCATGTATACCACCTGTGGCCTACATTTTTAAGCAAAATCTTGCTCGCTTCCGTTTCAGGTCAGTGTTCATCGACCGTCCGGCTTGATACGCCTGGGACACTTGAATTTTTGGGGACGACGTGCAAACACTATGGTTCATTTGGAGAATCTCGTTCCGCCCACGGATTTCGCCGATAATCCTGAGGACAACCAGACGGTTCGCGTGGGCATCCTCAAGGACATACCGTCCAGTGGTAAACAGTCAAACCGTATCGAACGTGCTTTCTTTCTGACGAGGTTACGCGCAGAAATTGTAGATCGTGAACAGTTTTCAAAGATCTTAGGATTCTTGTGGACCTAGCTTTTCTGTCCCGTGCACCTCTAGTCTACTGCGAAATTTTTTCACACTGTTGTAATATATACAATCTTTGATCCTACAGGACGACAATATGGAGTGAACTGTGTACGTTTTTATTTATTTATTAGAATTGGGCCACACACCGCCTGGTTGTCCAAAGTCTACGTGAAAGCATTCAAACTAACCCAAGTACTCCAATTGTGTCCCACGTTATTACCACAGAATCCAATGCGAGGATTAAGTCGCGCACTGAAACATCTGGGGTGATTTTACATTGTTCAGTAATTCAGTTTTTATACCAGCGTAGGCTATCCTAATATTGTTTGTCTCCACGTCACTAACTATCCTTTGGCTGAGATAAAATTTAACAACGGATGGTTGGAGGAATGCCCAATGCGTGTCCCAGTATTGTTACCAAATGGAAGTAATTTGTAAATAAAACGAATTCCTGACTGTGGTATGCTGATGTGTGTTTTTGTTTAACTCGATCACTCCATATGACCAAACACACGCAGGCGATGGTTAAAGCGTAAGCATATACAGCATGAAGGGTGGTTTTAACTCTAACGTCCGGGGCCTCTTTTGAGAGACACTAGTCCAGTTCTTGTTGGTATTGCATACCCTTGCCGTGATCAGGATTTGAATTCCGATCATGTTTTTATGAGACAACTATATCGACCATTATCACTGACTTCGTAGTAAACACGGCCGAATTACTACACCTAAACCGTCAGCCATATTCGCCCGTAAGCAACACCTAGTTTTCTCGAATGTCTCAAGAGAAACAGTACCTGTCCCGTTAATTTCATTCGATGATCCCATGACCATGACTCTCCATCATTTCGAAAACACGAGAATCAGAGAACTTGCTAAGCGATGGTTTGGCTGCTGATAAGCAGTAGGGGATTTATTTGACGCAAACTGGGTAACACCACTCAACCATATTCATAGAGAGTTGTTGGTCGGCCTATTTTAAAAGAGGCATTGAGGTTTCAGCTGTTAGTAATGCATCTTTGGTTAGACAGTACTTTCATAATCTTTCGTAGAGAAACTAAGCATTTCGGGAATAGACGAGGTGAGTATTCTCCTTTTTTTTCTTATTTCCAGTTATCATCTTTATCTTACTATGCTGAAGCGCAAAACGACTTAGATTTCCTAGGAGTATCCATTACTAGATATGCGGACGGCATGTTACAGCGTCCTTTTCAGCGGAAAACAACATTACCTTCAGATTTTCGGTTTTGCTTCGGCTACAAACAAGTGATTGGGTCGAAACCCTGTGCCACAAAATCAAGTGCATTCTCACTCCAGATAAATTGCGGGTAAGATGAGCAGTGCTGAAAAGAAGTCTGACAACAAACAGCAACTCTCGGAAATTCATCAAGATCGGTAATTGGGTGAACAGGAGTAATAAACCAATAAAGATGGCTCAAAAGGAGGTATTCCTGCCCACTCAGTTCGATCTAGCAAACGACATTAACGTCTCCTCTGGTTCAAATGTATGCGGCCTCGCGGTTGAGACTAAGTCGAAACCCCTAGAGTATCAACTCTCCATAATTTCAAGCGTAGTTAAATCGTTATCTCAAACGCTGTCCACCAGTTCATATGCAGCTGTGATGACGTTTACGGAAGCAGCGCAGATACACAATTGTATCAGCCAAGCACATTCCAGAATGGTTAAAACAGGCGTTGACACAAAAATCCTGCACTTGTGAACCTTACCTCATGACAGCAGGTCACCAAAGTGGCCCATTTAGATTATTCGGAATATTGTTATACAATCGGAACTCAAGATTACCTGCCTTTAGCGAAGCCGATCCAGACTTCTAAACCGGAGTCCTGTGTACTGAAGTCGCCGAAGCAACCAGCCGGGTGTTTACGATTTAAAATAATTATTACTTGCATGTCCACTCATTTTTTGTCCCTACTCGTCCAATCCAATGTCAGTGCTCATCGGTGGCGTTGGTGGATTCCAGCGTGAACTGATCGACAAATCCTGCTTGGACAGTCAATCGGCTGGATCATTTGGTGGATTCTATATGACACGGTTGGTTGGGTGGGTAACTAGGTCCAAATGTGAAATTTCTGAGCTTCTGGCGTGGCTTCGTAGCTCAGCTGGTAGGGCGCTCGCCGCATTTGGACATGGTGTTTCTGTCGCTGGTTCGAATCCAGCCGGTCCTGATTTTTCACAACTGAGTCTCTTCTAAACGAGGTAACTCGTTCATACGATTGCGATACTCATCCCTTAAAGTGTTTCAGAGGATCTTACAGACAACATTTTCCCGCAAGTACATTCTGTGCTTATGTTTATGTTGTAAACCCCCGAAAAGAGACGCTGGTTCGTCCTCGATACAGTAGTGCGCTTGACAAAAATCGGATTCCCCTCCTGGTACTAATTAACACGGAAAATCTCGGTCAGGAAAATCCCGCGACTCTCCTTGTAATTTGCTCCCAAGACAAGCCAAAAGACGCGTGCAAAAAGACAGCTTTGTTCCACCCCAAAAACGTGTGCAACAATGAGAAACATACAAGATAGTTATATGGTGGATAGTCGCCTAAAAATATTCCCGAATCAGAAAATAGAAGTACAGTTACCGGGAAAAAATAGTTAGGGTCACTAAGCCACCAATGAGCATAGCAGAATGAAGGTCGGACAGGTAAAAGAATAACCAAGGTTACCTCTCGACCGTTTTGGATAGTTCCGCCCATTCTGATTGGACTGATTGTTTTTCTCGACGACGGAGGCGGTTTTGAACGAAAAAAAGGAATTCCTAAAAGTTTACACGCCCGTTGTTCATAACAGGCTTCAACACCACTCCACTTAAATGGAAAACAAACTACGCCCCGCGGATACATGAGCCTTTTATTTTGGTCTTGCTCGAACACTTGTTGGAAAGGAATGACATTTCACTTTTGAAAAGAACATACCTTTCCTCGAGCTATCACACTCTGTTAGCTTCCTTGCGTTCTCTTTGGTCGTCCGTTTCACCAAGGCACGGTTTACTACGGTTGATCTAAGAGCAGGACAGAATTCGATAGTCTACATTTCCGCGAATACTTTAGAAATGCATGGCGTTGTTTTTTGAAGTGTTTACTTTTTATTCTTTCTGTTGAAAGTCCGCATATGATCAAGGTGAACAAGCTTAGAAAACGATGTTATTAATCACCTTTTCCAAAACGTCACCAACCAACGGGGACCATTACACGAATTACTTCATGAACTGTGATGAATTGGAACATCGAAAGCAGAGACAAGTGGACTAAATAACATATCGACATCTTCCACCTACATGCCACATGAAAACTTAGAAGGGAATGGCTACATTCGAAGTAGTGCAATTTTGAGGGGAAAAAATACACAGGAAATAATAACAAAACGTTCACGAGAGAGTTACCACTTGGCTTGGTCAACTAGGTAACATCTCATCGCCCCCATCGTTGCTTTATACGACCGTAGCGTGAAAACAAATCCAAGAAATCATGCTGTTGTATTCGCCAATGGGACCTGGTGCTTCTGTAAAATAGAAAATCATACAATGGATAAACCATGTAAAGAGCACAACCAACTGACAGCTGTGTCCAGATTTAAGCTTACTGGCATTAAACTGAAAAACAAACATTTCAGCGTATACGACATATACTATTCACCGCAAAGTCGAACGTAGAGACTAGATGCTGTCAGGTTATCCGAAACAGTACAGCGGCAGCCGCGGTAACTAAAGCAGGAACCGACGACCGTGGATAGAAAGACATGTGTCGTTACTCCTGAGCTACTGCGCATAGCGATAGAGGGTCGCGGTTTCCAAACGAAAATGTGCATAACAAGTCAGGTGAATAGCTCGGGTAGTGAAACTCGTAAACACCACCGTAACGTTTGTGTACAGATGAATTGTGAGGCTAACCTACTTGGACGGGAAGTATCAGACATGAGCTTCATTGTTTATCAAACTTATCACAACATTTTTCATCATTTAATAGCTTCGTCTAGTCGCCCAGAGGTGGGTGTACACAATGCGGACTAATCAACCTGTGGGTACTTCGGTCAGTGAATTTCACAAGTGGCTGCTAAGATCACATAAGCAGCCTGGTAAGATTTGAGTCCATCCTCCCCAATCTCTAAGCACATACGCATGACAGGTCAGGAAGTGGACGTCATTAACACAATCCGAGATGCACCCTACTGAGGTGTTATCCATTAGACATATCTGCGAACTCTTGTGACTGTGCTTCAGCCAACTCAGCAGTATAGTATGAAGCGATAATAAGGAATTAGTGATAAGGATCCACCTGTGTGTGCACAGATATTATGGGTTCATCTAACTTTGGTTGTTCTCATCACAATCTAGCTATGTGTGCTTGTGTATTTCAGACCGTACAAAAAGTGGATTCGAAAAACACTGCACAAATTATGCTTTTTGACTGTTCTGTTAAAATTTTTGGGAGAAACCCGCCGTCATAAACAGTCACGCTCTTTGTCTACTATTGTGTTTCGCTTTTAAAGTAATCATATAGAAAGTCTGGACTTATGTCAGCGTCATGAGGGACGTAAACAAAAGTAACCCCACACCAGTTCTACAATCTGATTCTAATGCAGAGGTATAGTTCCTACTCTGAACGTTTAATCCGAGAGCCATATATACCTTGAAATGATTAAAAGGACAGCAAGTGAGCACAAGTATACTAACGACTGACATCTGTTGAACCCGTGTGACAAAAGCCTGGAAGGCACTGTTTAAGAACTCCGGGCGGAAACGATTGTGACACTCAAAAGTGCCGCTCGTCATTCAAGTATCAAGTGCATCCACTTATGTCTAAGCAATCGGACAATATACAAACAATGTATTAGAAAGGTCACGCGATAGCAGACACTGTTAATGGAATACAACGAAGAACCGCAAGGAGAAAAAGTAACAGTGCTGCCAGATGTCAAGAATCGATCATTGTTTGGGGCATTACAGACGTTAAATAAGTAGAAACTTACAGGAATTCCGAACTGCGACATTGCCATGGGAACACTCCAGAAAGGTTAGTATAATTTCCAAAATGTATTGTGAGTTCCACGTTCGGCAGGTTAGAAGCATCTGAACAAAATCATAATTATACGAAGGATTTTTACAACTCACCTTGGATAACAGTGCTTGAAATACGTTCTGAATGTAGACACACTTTTTGAGCTACTTTACACATATCCAATAAGCCGTAATTGATGTCATGATAGTGAATAGTTAACTCACTAAGCTCTAAAAATAAAACGAACGATAGCTGAGCAACGTAGAAATATACCGCCAGAAACGCCAATGCTACATCGATAAACAGCGTCCGATTGTGGTGTAATAGTTAATACTCTTTCATTCGTCTTTAGTCTAGTATTAATCTCCGTCTTCAATGTGAGAAGATTACCTAAAAAGTGATAATTCTTTCAGAAAAGTTATTCACCTTTGCAATCAGAGAGAGCTATGGACAAAATACCGAGATCATGAGCCCAAAGAATCATGTTGGCAACATCTTCAACAGAAACAGCATCTTCGAAAATGACGATCGAAAGATGCTTAGGTATCCGTTGACAGTTACTTGAAGTTGTATTTTTTGATACGCAAATTGAAGAACAGTTTGGTTTGGAAAGCGTAGTCCACAAAGAGCAAACATGATCCCAAATAAGCCAACTTAAATTGTGCAACATCAGCAACAGATACAGAAAGGTACCATAAATTTGATGTTGCACAGATGATTTCATCTGCAGAAAAGATATAAACAAACAGATGAAAGAAATCCGGTTGCTTTTACGGCGAAAGTATAAGCGAAAATGCAGGACAACAACTGTACAGCCGTTCTCATTATGCAGTTCCTATTAGACTTTTTCCTGCCACTAGCTGGTAAGTTACAGTTCTCAGATAAATAAAGCCCATACGCAACACCCACACGGTTTTTATTTCCATTTGTTCGTCGTGTACTATTCACAAAAAAGTACTCTTTCCATAACTAGGACAGAACGAAAGCTTTTTGTTACCAGCGCGTATTGATACTGAAACAAGCGCCACTGAAGTTTTTAAACTTCAAGTAAGTGCATACTATTAATGAACTATAGAGCTCCCTCTGTTCTCGAAAGTTTTGCTGAAATGCTGCACAACCGTGAGATTAAAGATTAGTGTTCCATTTCCATTTTCAGCCATTTACACGTAAGACCTAACTTACGTTTTGGTTGAGGCAATTGTGCGGCTCCGTAATTCGTATGCAGACTACATAACACCTGTGTCTAAAGTTTACTATCTCACGGGCCTTGATTATGCTAACAACGATTAACTTGACTATTTGACAAGTTACAAACAATAGATATCAATAAATGATATGTTGTGATCACTTTAGTGTATCGGGATCGATTTTGCAATCCCAGTATGCAAATGTTTCTTCGGAACAGAAGTGTTCACGGAAATTTACACTTAGATTATAGGCATAAAGAGACCTTAGACAAGCTCGTGCGCAAAGGTAGTTGCATCAGCAGCAAAGGTAGTGCATGAAATGAAGAAGAGACTTATCTATAAGAAATAAGCTACAAGAAGGTGTCCTCTGAAGCAAAAGGGGGTGGCTATGAGGGCGTATTCTTTTGCATATACATCAAGAAGATAGGACATAAACCGTCTACAAATATTCAACCATAGTATGTGTAGGGTATTAGCAACGGACCAGCAAAGGTGAGGTCCGAAGAATATGTCACAGAAGACATTCGTTAAAATATAACAGCAGAAACTAGACAGAAAATGCAATTAAATGTTAAGAAACAATGACAGTAGGTGTTAAGCGAGTTCACACGGTGTCTCTAAGGATGCACAGATATAGATAAATGAGCCATGCACTAAGGATCCCACCAAACTAACGTCGAATGCTGCCTGTCGATATCGCAGTCGAGTGTTATTAGGCGGAGGATAAAGAAACTATAAACTGACGTCGAAAAGTATGGATATACACCTGCCGGTTAATAACGGCAAGTCTTCCCCTCTCATGCGATGGCACCCGTGAATTAGTCTGTAGCTAGAGATACTGAAGGAAGTTACCACCAATTGAGTTCAGTGGCGTGAACGCTTTCCCTATACAGTTAGGTCAGAACAACTATTGCAGCGGGGGCGTGAAAGTCGCTAATATATTTTCATGACAGCACTTCAAAGTTCTTTAGTAGAAACGTTAAAGTAATGTCGCCTGAAACTTCAACGACTGTCCAGTAGAGATAGCCGAAGCGAGCGATTTCTGAAATCAATTGTCTTGACCGGTTAAAAGGGAGTTCCGCTGGAGTGGTTAAATGAACAATCCACTTTACGGATCAGTATAAAGTCGTCCTTGATGCGTACAGATATTAGCCACGCAGTTAAGGATCATTTACTGGACATGCTTGAAGTTAGCTTTATCACCTGTTGTTATGAACATCTTATAAAACTACACCAGATATTAGCCTGGACAAACATTTTTGTAAACGAGACCACCAGCGAGTTACACAGAACTATGAGGCACTCACTTGTGAACCAGTCAAACACTTTGGTAATGCGAGAGGCGCGAACAACACTTTGAAAGAAACAATAATACTGGCGACTAGAATCGAGTGTCAAGTGGCCACACTGCCTAGATCATTTCCCGTGTCCAAATCTGTAAGAAAATATCCTTAACAGTGGAATGCATTGGAACGCGTTTTAGGTGCAGTACTTGAAGCTGAATAGACTCCGCATAGTTGCTGCGATGACGCTAAATTACCAATTACACGGACGAGTTCCAGCCAGGTTACCGCGACATTCGTCTAGCTGTGGACAGCCAGAAAATAGTCGTTATATGTAAACTTGGTGCCAAGGTGGCGAGTGCATTACTGTACATAAGCTGTGAACTTTACAGGAAATTAACTATTTTGAAGTATAGGTGGTTACGAACCGAGTAGTCATAAGATCATACAAAATTCTTCTGGAGCAATTCTGCACAGTCGCGCAACCACACGACACAGCATACTTAAGCACCGTCCTCCTATGTTAGAACGCACCAAACAGAAAACCTGAGGAAGACTGTTAACATGGTCAGATTGTGATAATTCCGTTACTGGCAAATTTGTGAGATCCAACTGCCAAGAGTCTGTACTTCGACTGGATTTGAACCAGCGACAGAAACAAAGTGCACAGAGGTGTCCAGTGCTCTATCAGCTGAGCCCGGAAGTCACGATGGAAGATCGAAAACTCCACATCTGGACTCAGTTATTCATCTAACCCACTGTCTCATATGAACTCCACCAAAGGATCCAGCAAGTTGACTGCCTGAGCAAGATTTCTCAATTGGCTTACGCTGGAATGCTGCTTGGACAGTCAGTCTGCTGGACCATTTGGTAGATACTACATGGGACATTAGGTTGGGTGGATAACTGTTGGGAAAAGGCACTTTTTCTCAAACATCGCCTTATTTGCCAAGAAAAATGGATTGTTCATTTTCGGGAATTTGAACACCCGTCAGAATTATCGGACATCCGACAATTTGCGCTTACCTCTGATTGATCCGTTCAGTGGCCTAGGCCTTAGGCCGCCGGAAACCTATAAACATAGTTGCTTTAAATCACTATTTTGCTTTCGGGCTGAGCAGCAAATGAAGCTCGTTTGAAGGCCGTCTTTTTCCTTACTTGTTGGAGGGTTCTAAGTTGCGATCCGATATTTGAGCTCTGGTTTTCGTACCGCTTGCGATATCGTTGCGTCCGTTCGTAATAGAGATACTGATCGTGGTCTCTGCGTTTGTTCTCACCTTTCTCTATCAGGGGAGTCATAATAGTAACTGAGTCTCAATGTGAAATTTCTGATCCTCAGGCATGATTTAGTTGCTCAGTTGATAGAACACTTACAATGTCCTGGTAGGCTGTTTATGTCACTGGTTCGACTTCAGCCGAGGCGCATATTTTTCGCAATTGAATCTCTTCTAAATCTCGTTACTCACTGCAGTGGCACATTAAAATGGGGCCTAAAGTACTTAACAGTATTCTGTCGATCCATAGTGTAGTTCACGTCATAGAAACACTAAGAAATTCAGCGTAGCACCTCTCCCATCATCTTGTGGAAACTCTCCCACAAAGTCTCACCCTAGATTCGACGAGTTACTCGATGGCAATAATTCAGAACAACACGAATAGCGCAGTACACTATAAATTGCCACGACCGATAAGCAAAAAAATGTACAGCCAGCTAGCGTCCTGCGTGTAGCGCACGAAAGGGAAAAGTGAAGAATTTCTACGCTAGCGGAAAAAGGGCATACAACTGGGCTAAACAAACACGCCTCATCAGGAGGCGTCAAATTGTACAACAAAGCAGCAACAAAAATCATGCTGTTCTGGGAGGTCGGTACAATCTGGTCTACGTAGGTTCTGCAAAAATACTCGGAGCAGCTGGAAGCTTCGATGAAGACAAAGGTTATGTCAACCACCCCAAGGCCAAATACTGCCCTACACCACTAGTCACTATCAGTGAAAACATTATTAAGACAAGTGACTACAGTGAAATATGTAGTGTTCTGAAGAGGGAGCCCGATACGAATTTCGTACAACGTTTTATTAAGCGTCTACCACGGAGCCAGAAGAAAATACAAAGATCTCGGACTACAATGGCATACAACCTCTCGACATTTCACTGATTTTGTGGTCACTTGTAGCAAGCGGGCTGATTATATGTAGCACGACAGACCATCAGTGTGTGGTTAAGAAATACACAAAATAGTGAGTGATAACTAAATTGATAAAAGTGAAGCTTACATCGACTGGGTCACATACCCCGTGCCTCGAGGAAATGATGTTGCGTCGTGCATGATTCAGTGTGGTTGCTGACATGTGGGAGAAATCGCAAGTCAAATAGGCGATGACGAATTCGTGGGGCGTGAGAGCCCAGATCAAACCACACAGCAAGGTTGGCAGATAAGAAATCATCATCATCACGAACCCCAATGTGTTAATTTCTCATTTGCTTAGTTCGCACATTTGTATTTGTTTTTTAACCGGCCACTTTATGAATTGCTGTCAGAAAAAACAACAGCCGGAGACATAATATCCTCTTCATGGAACACCACATAAAATGCACGCATATTCCCTCGAGGGTTGCAAAGCTTCTTCAATGGTCACGAGGCAATGATGAAAGATTCGCCAAAAGACAATTATATGCATACTTCACGCCTATTTCCAAGATATCTATGAACCGTGTGTTATCAGACTCAGACACAATAGATCTTAAACACATCACGGGTTTGGCAACCACACGCTCAACGGCGAATGTTTTTCCTCAAGACAGCGTTCACGACTTGATTGACACACTCGTGCACCATTTTTATATAAACCCAGTAAGGTGTTTGAAGCTTATTCTCGTCTATGTGGGGAAAGGTTCGGCAGATCAATTCAATAGTAGCGAACACCGTTTTGTAGCCATCTCGTGATGATAGGCGAGAGACAAGCAATATGATATTCAGATACCAGATCATTCTTTAAATCGGCCTTCGTGATTACCGCACTGCAAAACACGAAGGCATTACGCAAGTATCCACCAAGTGGCATGTGTGAGCAAGTACCGCCAATGACAGGGAGACTCCAAGTGTCCGAACAGCGTTTAGTCACAATATCAACATGCAGTCTACTGGAATCACTAGAACTCCACATTGTTGAAAAATCAGCCTAGATAACAGCGCCACCAGTAATACTCTCCAGAAGATCGTTGATGTTAACTACAGACAACAAAAGACCAAGCATTAACGCTTGAGGAACTCCTGCAGAAGTATAGGGGGGAGACGAAGTTCCCATCCAGTCTAACTCTAAAGGTTCTATTACCAAAAAATGAAGTGATCCGAGGAAAAAAGTCATCCAGGATACCATGAGCATGCATTCTGTACTTGAGAGGGGTTATTTGGGGATCCGGCTGAAAGTCTTAGCGAATTCGAAGATAGCAGCTGAAACGAGACAATTGCCTATGGCCACTGTCGAGCTATTCACGAAGACAAGCATGTTTGTTATGCACGACCGGCTAGGAAGGGAATCATGATAGGTGGAGAAAACAACACTGTCTCCCGAGAAGTGTGTAGGAACGGTGCATTTTAACGGACGTCCCAACATTTTGCACGGAATGCCGGTTCGGAGTGTCGTTGATCGTAACAGTGATACACAGAGTAGCACAGTAATAAAGAAGTACAGTTGTGATAACGAAAGAAAAAAAAGGAAAGGACAGTGGAGCCTCATGGAAAAGAAGTCAACCACCTTGTAGATACGGGCTCGCCACTGACTGTGACGCACTGTCATGCTAGAGGATGTTTTCAACCAGCACTGCGGATGGTAGTGTGCCCCTCAACCAGGCAGATGGCACTCATCAGCCTTGATCAGCGCAGCGGTCAAGATTTTTATAGTCCGTGACCAGGTCATCGTCTGGTCGACCTGAGATTTCTCCTAACCGACAGCAGCCACGTGGAACAATGCGTGGTGTGACACTCGCTTTGTGAGCATACAGAATAGGTAATCCAAAGAGCGAAAACTGTGCATTTTCATTCCCTCGGATATCGGTCGTAGACTTGTATAATTCCCAGATACGAGTCAACGACCTGTCGAGCTGTTCAAACAATCAGCCCATTTGACAGTGGTTAACTAGCGGGGGCAAAAGTGGGCGAATATCGATGGTCTAGATGCACCTACAGTCAGATGAGTCAGATCTTTAACCCATAGAGCAAAAGCGAACACATACACGTATTGTAATCCCCGACTTAGATCGATAAATAGACGTTTCCGCCATGTTACAGATAACAAAGGTTGGCGAATTCATCATGTGCTCTCGATTAATATGAATTAACCTCGAAAACCAAGTCTTTAAAGTCTGGTTCGGGAAAGTCTGTAGTAGAGAGGATTGGTAAAAGGTTCACAGAGATTGAGTGGGAGGTCAGTCCGGTGGTGTTACATGGCAGACCACCGAATTTTACTCTCTCAATAATTTGGAGGCAACTAAGTATTACAAGGGATCTTATGGTCGGACAGTCCAAGAGAGAACTGAGGCCTATTTTTTCCTTAATCGAAGCAGATCCTTATTATATTCCGGAATAATTGATTCGGGATATGTTCTCAAGTCTTTTACTTTAGCTTTATTGACATTACGTACTGAATTCTTTTGTGCCGGATGTTATAATCAGTCTCAAATGACATCAGACGATAGCGAGAAGTGGTCATTGTGTCCAAATGACGGTTGATGATCATTTTGTCCATCCGGCGGCTTTCATCAGTGAAAACTAAATCCAGTAAGGATGGAAACTGATCAGACCGATTCTGCGTCGAGGTGCTGACATGTCGTGTCTAGACTGTTCGTCGTATCAACGTCGACAAGGAAGTCGAGATTCCGCTCTCACAGTCCGGGTGGTATACAGATGACCAGTCATCCAAAATAAGACGAACAAAACGCTGTAATCTTAGGGATTTTATCGGACTTCGAAGGAAAGTGTCGTCATCGAAAGTACCGCATGAGAGCGAACGATAAACAGCTCCCACCTGCAGTGTCTTTGCTACGCATCCCTAGTCGAAGCCACAGAGCGTAACATTTGCCAGATGACTAAAATCCCTCGACGACCGTGGCTGATGGGAGACTCTGATTAACGAAGACTGCAGGGTCCATTCTTCCACTGGCGGAGCAGACTGAGAATTCGGGGGCAATCAGCCTACTGTCAATCATGAGACCTGTAAACCAGGTATTCTCAAAAGCAAAGATATAGGGTAGGGTGCCAGCAGCCAACTGTGATATCCGGCAATTTATTGAACATATCCAGAGAGTTTGTGTATATTCCTTTAAAGGCTGTTTCCTCGTTCTAAGAGAGCAGACAAACGGAACCTTGATTGACATTTTTGTGACGTCTTTATGAGATTATTATTACTGCTTTGCTGGTGCTCTGAGCAACGAAATTCACGGTTATCGTTATTCATCGTTGGTTAACGTACTGATCTTGTTGGTTATTGTTTGATTTGTTGTCTAAAATCGGCATTGTCACTAATCGTTTGGTTCGTGTATCACAACATAGTGACACCTACGAGACTCTGCAGTATTCGTGGTTCGGAGACATTCAACACGTGTAGCTGAGTCGATTGTCGTAAGAGCGTTCTGAACGGCATACAGCAAGAGAAGTGCCTACACTAATATCATTTCAAGTGTACTGGTCTCAATGAGGACCACTACACTTTACTTATCTCCTCTATCGTGTCATTTATCTGCATGAGCTGCCTCCCAGCCATGTGTCCGTCCAGTTGCTCAGAACCACCAACAAGCGAGAACAAGAGACGCTCAAGTATATGTGTAAGGCATCTGAGAATGTCAATGTATCATACATTTCTACGGTAGAAAAAGCTCTGATCGAGGAAAAGATGATTTCATTTAAGATGTAGTGAGAGTTTACTTAAGTGAACGAATATAGGATGCTCGCCCTTTCGGTGAGAATGGTTAGGCGAAAGGTAGTGATAATGTCTAGTGCTGGAATAGAAGAATTCTTTAAAAACTTGAACAGTGCACTCCGGGAGAGAAGGATCGTTTTGCGGGGACAGTTTCTGACCACATCTTCTGCATATGAGCAAGCTAAAGCAGTGGTAAACACTTCATTCTCTCCAGCCCTAACAAATTTAACTTTCGCGAGTAGACTGTTCAAAAGTTACCAGGAAGTTACTCGGATTTCTTGCAACGTTACTCAGAAAGTTGGACACAGGGGCCCTGCTCGACAAAACGACGGACATGAGGGAGCTCAAGTTAATCAAGAGGGACTTTCGCTTAATCGACGTTTGTACGAGCGGGAGGAACGACCCTAGATTGTCAAGACAGGACCACACATCAAAGCTGACCCCAAGCTCAAGGTCAAAGCAGAACTTCTCATCCCACTTCCAACTAGGAACAAGCGTTTCCCAGAGGATCGACCTACGCGCCTCTATCCACAACAAGAACGATTATTTCGTCTCCGTATACGGCCAAACACCTACAGAGCTACATGATTATGCAGAAATAGCCCACTACGGTGGTGCAAACCACTACTCTCCCTTTTTTACCTTCAACTCTTTTGTCTCAAATAGTTAGGTTAAAAACGACTTTATTCAAAGGGTCTAAAACTACATGTCTGCTGGGGTCATCTCCGGCACCACGAAAAATTTACAGTTGGTTCGCTACAACGACGATTTCTTCGGCTGGACCGGGATCCTTTCTTACTGAGTCTTCTTCTAGCTTAAAAAGTAACTGGAGTTTTCGGGGATGTGAAAGTTCCAGCCATACTCCAGTAGCTCATAAAATGGAAACGGTTCGAAATCAGTCGGCCTTGGACTAACAGGATTGGATAAAGCGCTCCACAGGGATGGTCCCATATGTTCAAGCTGTAATGAAGCGCCCGCCACTTACAGTAAAGGCGAACGAAGCTCAGTCACTATCCACGCGTTCTCTCTCATTTCTAGGACACTTTCTCCAAGTTCCTGCAGGTGCTCTTCTATTTCCTTCTGCAACTAAGGAAATGAGGAAGCAGCTCTTACGTGCATGTATATTAACTGTCTGGACCTCTTAAGCTACCCGAAATCACCGCTGGTCCACGATAATGAACGTCACATCCTTGCTCTTGGAGAGACCTGGCCTTCAATAGATAGCAATTCACAGTGCCAAGCAGGCTCCATCCGTGGACACACAGGGAGTTTTGTCGTCTTACTAAACCAGGAGATTCCGCCATCAACCGTCAATGAAGAAATCATCTCCCCAGATAAGTGCGATGTACTTTGGTCCAAAGTTTAGCTCCACAATCCTGACTTGCTCCTTATCGGTATTATGTACCATTCACTCTCGTGCAACGCATCTCACGCCGGGGCCATTTCTGTCGCCTTATGGTTTCCCATTTTTATGGCTTTTCTCTCATCATACTATAGATAATTTCAACATACCCGAATTCAGTAAGGCATTTACATTTGATGAGGACTCCGATTTCGAATTTTCGAAAGTCCCGGCGATTAGGATCGGTGAAAAGGATAGGAAAGAGGTCTAACAACCTACCAAGTGACGTCCAGCGCATACACCCTTCTTGTTTGATTTGATTATAATGAATGAAGTTCACCTGGCAAGTAGAATAGTCGTCGAACCAAGGCCAGGGAAAAAGTAGTCATTCGCCTCTAGGGTTTTAATAGTTCACCTATTACCGTTATCCATCTGAGCTCACCTCTAGATAACTATTGATTCAAGCGCCTCTCCCTCAGGGTTTCTGGTGAGGCCTAAGCTGAATTTCGTGGTCAAACTGGAGTGGGAATCGCACTGAGTTCCAGAGCAGAGCAATGTTTGCTCGACTGGGTCCCAGTGAACAGTCGCTTGTGAGCTGTCAGACTCAATACATCGGTAAAAGTCTGTCGACGCAAATCAGAAAGACGTTGTGTATTCATCATATCGATGTATGCTCCAACGGACAGCTGTTCGGATGATACCAAGGATGCGTTCTATGACGCCCTCGTCGACCTTCTGAGGCAAACTACACACTCAGACATCATCATTCCAGCGGCCGATTTGAATGCTCAGCTTGGTCGTCTTTCTCCGGATGAGAAACGGCTAAGATGTATGTTTGGTGTCCGGGCACAACGCACTGACAATGTCGAAAGACTACTATAGCTGTGAACATCCCTTGGTCTTTATATTTCGAGCACCGCATTCCAACACAAGAGGTACTGTGTTACTTGGAGACCTCCGTGTGGTTCTCAACCATGGACACAGTTGGATCAAATAGCAGTTAGTTACAGGTGGCGCCACTCTGTTAAGGACTGCCGTGCCTTTTGGAGCAACCACCTGGACTCGGACCATGCTGTGGTGCGTGCCCGTTTTCTTTTATCACTTGCCCAGAGGACCTACGCCCGTAAATGCAAGGAATTAAACTGGCATTTGAGCGAGAAAAGTGTGAAGAATGCTTACCAGGAGGCGTTGGTGAACAAGTTGCCCAGTTCCAGTCAGATGAGGAGTCCAAACAAACATTTGGTATAAATCGTAGAAGCTACGAAAACGTGCTGTGAAGAGGTATGTTCCAAGGGAGCTGATCAGTTGCGACAGAACTGGATTCCTGTCACATCGATAAACCTCATGAACAAGTATCGATCAATCCCACCTGGTTCTGAATACGACGACGACCGTCGAGAACTTAAAGGCAAGCTGACTAAAAGTCTGCGCAAAGACCGTGAGCAATACTTGGTGGAACAATCGAAAGAGATGGAAAGAGTCTTTTTATCTGGGAATGGTAGACGGCTTTTTTCCCTGATCCGTGACTGTACTGACCGTCGAATCGGAGTAAATGAGACCATAGGAGAAAAAGATGGTACGCTTGTCACCAATCAATCGCGCCGAATTGAAAGGTTAGCAGGACATTTTGGAGAACAGTTCAGCTGGCCCCAACCAGATCATGTGGACGATGGGAACCGAATGATCAGTTACTGCGTTTCAGACGGCTTTCCGTCGGAAGCAGAGGTGGTTCTAGAGGTTGATTTATTGGAACGTAACAAGGCTCCTGATCCAGACCTTTTCCGTCTATCTCTTTTTAAGGATGGTGGCGAGAGGTAGATATCAGAACTAACGAAACTCCTCCAGACGATTTTGGAGACTGAAGACGCGCCTCGTGATTGGTGCTTATCAACAGGAATTCCCGTTTGCAAAAAGGGGACCCGAAGTCTATGTGAAAACTACAGAGGCATCCGTTTGGTATCTTCTGCGCCCAAGTTACTCGCTGGCCTCATTTTACGCCGGCTAACTAAGCCCAGAGAAAGCCAGATACGCGAAGAACAGGCAGGATTCCGATCCGGTCGAGGATGTGTTCGTCACATTTTTCCATTGCAACGAATCTTGAAACATCGGCACTCTTATAGGCAGCCGACGGCATTGGTCTTTTTGAATCTGAAGGCTGCTTTCGATTCAGTTGCTCGTAACGTCCTCTGGAGCTGTCTTCTCCGCAGGGGAGTACCAGAAGAATACGTGAATCTGTTGGAATCACTGTACGCCCACTTTGCACGCATAGTGAGAGTTTATGGGCGACTGTCTCGAGCGTTCATCACCTCTAGTGGTTTGTAAGGAATGTCCGATTTCCCCCTTCCTGTTCAATTTTGTCATGGATAATATTCTAGAGAGTGCGTTTGGGAAATCCAGTGAACTTTGTGTTGAGTTTCTTCCTGGCGTTGAGTTGATCGATCTGGAGTATGTGGATGACATTATCTTACTTAGCCCCTCTGCGGAAGACATGCAGACCATGCTGAGCAAGGTGAGTCACCTGGTTGGTTTGCATGAAATGCGCTTCGCACCTTCAAAGTGCAAAGTTGTTAGAGACGCTATCTGAGATGGCAGTGTGTTACAGTCAGTGGTTTACCTGTATCCATACCATTTCTAGTTCTTCTTATTGAACTTTCAGCCTTCTTAGTAGCGTTTTCCTCTAGGATATTTCACGTCACTGTTGAGGTGAGCGGCTGCCCGAACCACAGTACCTTCTGGTCAGGCTCATGGCTGCTATGATGAGGATGATGATGGCCGGCTCCAAAAAGCCGTGGCGGAGAATTCGATCCTAAATTTCCATGAAGCAAATGTTAATGTACTCAGGTGATTCTTAAATACAATCAGCCTTAAAAGTGATTCCATGGGTTCAAACTATCATTCTTTTGAAGTTCCCATTCACAGAAGTGATAAAGCATTTGTTCCTCGCAAACTGTGAGGTTCTCCTTCCATTCATCAGTTGTCGAAGTCATACGCGACATTTTTGGTGTACGATCTCATTTTCTCTCTCAACAGAAACTAACGGGCAGACCTGAGGGTTCAGAAGCGTTTCGTACCACACAAAACAGATGTAAAATGTTGGCTACACTAACACGAAAGTGGTATGCGGGCGTAGTACAATCGGTGGGGTATATTATGTCAGCTACACATCTTCGGGCAAAAACGAGTGTATAGACAATAAAAGTCTAACAATCTATTTACATTTCCTAAGCTATGCATTGTATTCACAATATCCAAACTAGATTTCCCCACTACCAGCAACGCGAGTTATGGAAGAGTAACAGTCGTACAAGAGGATGAGGGCAATGAAAGGAGGGGAAAGTTAAGAAAACGATAGGGAGCAGTCGGAAATCGGTTAAAGCGAATGTACAGAAGAGAAGGAGCTTGGAAAACTAGGAGGGTGGGAGTCCAAGAATAAAAATTAGGCGATGTCCACAACCAAGGAAAGCTTTCAATGACGGCTGTTCTAGGTTTTCAAAATAAAGGGTACTTAGCCTTTGGTAGGAACAAAAATGTCGTTTTCACAAGCATTCATGAGCCCATTATCAAAGAGGGAAAGTTCATTGTTCATTGATAGAAGACAGGAGTCGCTGACTGAGTTGGCATCTTCTCTAAACATCTCGATCCCGGAGTAAGCAGGACTAACTGTCCTCTTCCTTCCAGCGCGCCATCATATGTTCATCTAGGAGCCGCTTGAAGACCACGTCATTGGGTGCTAGCACCACCTGCGCTGGTAGCGCATTCCAACTATTAACGGCCCGCCGTGACAGTCG
>LUCH01002084.1:0-14695 GCA_013368495.1 Paragonimus heterotremus
TGGCTGCTCCCCTTTGGCCAATCTGACAAGGTTGAACCTGCAACGACGGAGGTCGCAGTCAGCACAGCCCTCCGGATCAAAACAGCACACAAGCCTGACCACCACGCCAAGGTAGCAGAAAAGGTCAGGACCATTTAGCAATAACATGTTAAACACGACACTCAAACTGTGTGACTTCATTCGTACTCATCCATCCTTTGAAGGTATGCCAAACGTTTAACATATCGTCGGTTATCGGGGAACCGATCAAACGCAAGGAGTTATTCCGTTTACTCCAGAAGCACTGTAGGTTCTGTAATGCGAACAGAGGAGTAAATTCATTTTTACAAGTCAATTAAAAGTGTCGACAACGCAGTACGTAGTTTCTCGAACTTAATTTGCCGGTGCTTTTGACCGTCTGAGTCACAAATTGTTACAGACGATGACTGAAGGTGTTTAGCTCCATAGATTTACTAACCACCTTAAGTTCACGTGTGGTTCTGAAGTCAACTGTTCACCTGGGTAGAATAGTGACCTCCTTATTCATCCAGAGCGACTCATCATGGTTAGCGTATTCCGGGGAACGCACACTTTGGGATAATTCAGCCAGAATCAATACTTCGTGAAAGAAACTACGTTGTGAACAAGTTATCCTGGAGAAAACCAGCCTAAAACAGGTTGTCATCGATCACTATGAGCAAATCAATTCACGTCTGTGCGGTTGCGAAGACGAACTCCGTGTTGTCCAATAAACGTTTGCGGTCAGCACGAACGTATCTTCCCAGCTACCGCCCTTCTCCTTTCCCGTGGACGTTCTCTGTCAACAACACATGGTACTGACCACAATGCAGTACGAAAATACGCGAATTTCATCACGTCGTTGAGTCCGTACATGTTAGAATGTCTATACTCTAATAAAGAATCTGTAACATTATACAGTCGTTTGCCAAGATACTGTTCTATATGCTTTTGAAATACTTCTTCGGTAGACATTCTAAATTTCATGAGGAAACAAGGGTGGGCCTCGTGTACATGGTCGTATAACTGACAAAATATACGTGCATTATGCGATCTTACGCCGTGACATGATTAGACCAATTTATACATCTTCAAAATTAACTTTCGGGAGTTCTCATCTGTTAGCAGCTTTACTACTGCAGATTTTACAAACTGTACACCGGTAACTGTAACTGTGCATGAAGTATCCGACTTTGGACGACGATATGATCTTTTTTGAACTGGCGGATTCGACAAGTGGAAGCACAAAACTTACAGCATTTTCGACACACTTGATTATTAAATAGTTTATCAACAATGTACAAAATGTCTTTTAAAGACATGTTATCTCAATAAGGAATAGCCGCTATGAATGAATCGTCACGCAGCCGTATGGCGCGGTCAGTAGTAATGTTATCTTATGGTAAAACACTGAGTTCCCATGATCCAGTTCTTCAATAACGATATATGCCTTGTATCGTTATTGGAGTCATGTTATCGCTGGCACCGGCGTAAAATACGTCGGTGTTTTATTTCAAATCCAGTTTACTCTGTACTAGACTGCAATACCTTGAGCATTGTCAAGGTATATCCTCAATAAATTACTCACTACATGCCTGTCCACACCACGAAACCAATTTTGTATGACACGTCACTTTTAGTCCCAATCACGCAGTCCTTCTGTCCGTTAATCTCAAAATACATCTAAAATATTTCCCAAATGTTTGAACCAACACAACAGTTCACCCTCACACACCTTGCCTTACACTTCTAAGTGGTCGTTATTATCGTGATGTAACCGTGGCAACATCATTGTTAGCACACTAGAGGAACCGGATTCGCTGAAAGTTCTCTGTCATCCAGGAGGAAACCTGTTCCAACATACGGCAGCTCCAGTGTCTTGGAATCCGTTGTGGACAATTACTATAATTGTGGGTAGTTTTGCAACACTTTTCGTTCCATTTTTTGTTCCATTACAGCCCCTAATCGGTCATCTGTTTGCTTTCTGTTTTGAACACAGTTGCGCTGCTTACACACGAAGAGGTTTAGGGCGAAAGATCTTGTTTCACCGTGTCATCTAATTTTTTATTGGACATTGATACCGCTAAGACCTCGTTTTTAAGACGTCTATATAAGGAGGTGCCATAAAAACATGTTTTTTAATTACATGAACTGTGCTACGCTGCACAGTTTACCCACTGGTACCCCACTCCATTCCCAAAATTCTTCCACTAAAACGTCATCTACCGACTTAAGTGGTCAAAACTAGTCTTTATTTCGGTCCTCTCGATATTCTTGCCAATTAGAACCTGATTGTTAGACTGTGAATGAAATTTCAGACACACCTACTGTTTCATACAGCAGTTTAAACACGATCATATAACAGTGAAACTCGCACTATCAGAGCGGTTATCTAGTGCATTGTTCAAGCTGCATTCTAATCATCTAGAGATGGTTTGACACAATACTAAACATTGAGTTACTTTACAGATCGGATAGGAGTGAATTCGAAGTTCAGCTGATACAAACATAGCTTCTGTGAATAAGAAAAGTTTCAGATGGAACTCGGGAAGTTTCATGCGAGACAATCCAGCAAAGGTGAATTCGAGCGCGACTGAACTATCAGTGCTCAAAATACGCTAAGTTCACAGCGTTACGCGCCGTTGTCCTGAAGCAGCAAGTCCTCCATTTGCACTTGCTTTCGGGAAATCAGAAAGTGAATTGCATTCACTTCATACTGCCGGATTTCGCCTTTGTTCAGTTTGTCATAAAATATGTTGTTTATTTCCGAAATATCTCATTCTGTAGATTTGATCTCAGACTTCGAATTCAGTTAGACTTACCGGCCAGCCTCTTTCGAAAAGAAGCAGTGGATTCAGTTTTCACTCTTGTTAGAAATCGTCAGCAGTGCGTAGTGTTCAACATCTTCGGCAGCTAGGGTGTAAATCACGGCTGTGGCAAGCAGATATGCAAACGGCGTGTTCTAACAAGGACAAACCTCTGGTCCGGTATTTCTTTTCTGAACGGTCGACAGAAATGTCCTTTGTATTTCGGAAACCCTGGTGATTTCAGCTCGAAATCAATCAAATATATGACTACGTTTTCGGAAAACAGTAATCTTTATTCTTTTCAGCTTTTAGTGAGATACCTTTCGGTGCCATCCCCTCTTAAACATTTGTGGGTTTTGTACTTAAATCCGGGCGTTCTTTTTCTTCTTACTTTGTCTTTTGTAATAAATTGGTTGCTTAGCCAAGTTTATATCACTGGCAAACTTATCACGGAGATTCTCAGTGTATAAGACATCTAATTTGTTCAACAAATTGACCAGTCACCATGGGTGAACTCAGTTATGGCTTCTCTCTACCCGCTCTACGATGTTATTATCTTCGGTTTACATGCGGTACATGGGGTTTAAACAGATTGAAAGGCCGCCTTCTTGAACACATGTACTTATGTATATATCTGTACATATATATATACACTGACGATCACCGTTTTCGGTCAATGTACTGCTCATACTGGAAAATGTATAACGATTGTCAGCTGTTGTGATCAACGTGAGGTTAATTTCGACGCCATGCGCAATGTGATAAGCATCTTGCGAGAATTATTGGTTTGGACTAACCCATCTATATGCGATCAATCAATGATTCACGGAAGGATAAACCAACCATTGTCGATCGCTCAGGGCAAACTGGCTTGTCCGCACAGTGATCAGTCTGGACGGTACTCGAGAGTAGGACCGCACTCGTTCTAAACAACACTTGAGTACAAACAAATTCACTGAACTCACTTCATGTTGAGATAAACGAATGATAAGCCGAACATGGCCAACCACTAAAAATAAAGAGGTTCCGGAGCCAACTATACTTAGTCATTTAACTGCAGCCCCAAGTCTATAAATCAATCCGTGAAAACTCAATAGAATTAGGGTTGCTAAGCCCCACAAGCGCTTTTAATTTCAATTCTGGAAGTCGGAAGTTGTCAACACACGCCTGGAAAGCAGGAATTGAAAATATCTGCTTGACTTTCTTTCCAAATTGTCATCAAACCGTTGTCAAAATAACTGCTTTCGTTTCCAAAACACAACGTTTAAGTGATTCTCCTGTCTCCTCAAACTACTGTGTCCTGGCTTAATGAGTTACACAATAGGAGGCTTGGCTATATCAGTTGAACCTGACAGCGCTGGTTATTTTTCATAAAAATTGTATTCTAAACCCCGATGCTGAACTTACCAGCCAGGTGCGGGACATATCAATAAACCGTGAATTCACATTCCAACCATTAGTAACCGGTCCCACCGCAATGTGGGCATCCTCTCATAGAAGGTCAAAGTGTGTGTCAACAAGCTATCAGCAGGGTTGTCCTTGGCTCTGATTACAACACTCATGAGAAACACCACTTGAGGTGGTTGAAACGGCGAGTATTACAACTTGCTCTTAACGTTGAACTATCCTAAATCTATCTGTCAATAAAATATTAACCACGACCCCCAAACAGTTTGACTTCATACGTACTGAATGCGGTGCAGATATCTTATAATTGAGAGCATTTAATGCAGAGTAGTGTTGTCAGTTAACTTCCGCTCGGCTGTGAGTTTTAAAATGTGGTCCGTAAAGTAGATCTCAGAACCTTTTTTGCTTGTGTTAAGTAACTCATGAAATTTGACTTGCAATCAAGATTTTTCAAAATCTTGTACCATTAGCAACTTGTGTGGATCCTTATTCCCACAGAACTTTGAAACGTGCTTGCATCCGTAGTTACTTTCGTATAAGTCCACGATGACTTGGTGAACCGAATTTCAGGTGAGGCTTCGCGCTTACACCCTGCCGTGAATAATCCTACAGTATCTTTGACCACATGAAGTTCCCACTTCCGACACAATGGGAATATAACTTCCATACAGGAGAAGAGTAACAGGGGAAGACCAAGAAACCGTTTGCTCGTAGCATTATTTCAACTCCTCCTTTAGATCTAATCATAGAAGAACCTTAGAAGACAACACTACAAACCCGCAGGATAGGGTAGTGAGCAATTACATATCAGCCACGACAGCTTTCGTAGCAATATACTTCAGCCATAGAGTTGCTGCAAAGTTTCGTTTAAATCGCAACATCCAAAAATCATTGGGGTTGGTTGATCGGTAGTCAATAACGAAATCATATTCGAGCATCGTTAATGCTTGTCAGTCAAATAAGTTTAGAGCACACATTGATTTTATTTCTGGAAACTAGATGAGATTTTTGGGTTGTGCTATTTTAACAACCTAACCGGCATTCGCAATACAATTTTACCAATAACTTTACTACACAAACAATAATGGTTACCTCAACTACTGCTTGAGAATGTACTATCTCAGGACTGGTTGGAAGTCATGCTTTGTTGATGGTGCTCTGCCTACCAATTAAGGAACCTGGGAGTTGATGTTAGATGGTGCACCTGGGAATAGGGCTGGGTCGAAATAAAGTCTTAAGTAGTCATATCATTCACCCGTCCAAACGCAATCCGACACGTAAGGTAACATAATCGTGCAATGGATCATGTTAATTTATCATCTTTATATTGTGCTATTTTCTGCACACAAACCAGGGGGAATTTCAACACGATAAGTCCCAATGGATTGCATATGGCTTCAGTTTGATGACTGCTGCGTTTCCAACAGTGAAAATCGAAACAAAATTTGTGTGCAGCATTTCAAAAATCATACTAGTTCCTCAAGGTTTATGATTATTGGAACAACATTAGGACATATATGACCAATGTATCGCACTTAACAAGTGAAATACTTATGAACAAAGATTATCGTCAAGCTAACAAAACTAGTCTTGGACACAGATCATTTCATGAAAGTGTTCAAGGGCGTATAATGTGCCTCTGACTGTAGACTAATTACAATCCTTGTTACAGTATTTTCATTTGTTTCAGAGGACTGTGGCAGCAGTAAACTTCACCGTCTGTATTCGAAAGTTTGATAACAATTCTAAACGTTACATAATACAATATTACAAACAAGAAACTTAAGGTAGTAAATGTTCTTAAGGCATTCAGTCGCAAAATAAAAGGTGCATTTATCAAAATCCGATTTTTAGTTTAAATACTCTTTTGAAACCCTCGGGAACTGCAGTCATCCTGCTGAATAAAGCTGACTCTTCATGACAACATACGGTCCGGCAGCTAAAATATGAGTTATACAATGAGTTAAACCAGAATATTATAGAAGCCGACGTCTTGGAGAAATGCATGATCATTTAGACCATGGACAAGACAGGAAATACACACGGTTCATGTATTTTACCTCTATGCTTCTGATTATCAATTAGCCTGATTAATTTCGAAAGACTTTGTGACAGTAGATTGATTGCATCTTAATAACGTAAGCAATTAGGCTCATGATAGCGTTTTTGAAACAGAGATCTTAGTTTACCAGATGGCGCATAATGTCTGACAAGAGGTTATGACTTCTAATGACTTCCGAAATTATGTGCTACATCATTGGGTTACGTTTTTAAAAATTTGAAATTGGTTGTCTCATCCGTCATTGAACATCAGATGCATTCAAACCGGGAGTCATAAGTAACACTGATATCAGCTTTTTCTGTGTTACGTGACAGTTAAAAAACAATACGGGCTGTCTAATATTTTTTGTGGAAAGACGCTTAGATTGGAAGTTCGGGAAATCATTTATCAGCGTTTCAGTTAGCTGAAGTTGTGTGGGTGCAAACTGAAGTTGCTGCAGATGGAAGCATATCTTTAGCTATATCGATGGAATCCTGTTTTCTGCTCTCAGGTTCGCAATTAGATTGCCAGCTTTAATCTGAAGATATGACGTTAACTGGGAAAACGCAAAATGCAGACTATTTATAATTTATTATACAAGCGAACCATCCCGGCTAACCAAACATGACAGAAACGACACAATCAGTGGAACGAGTGAAGGGAATTGGTAGACTGCTTATCTAATCAAACAATTATTCTTGTTCTGAGATTAGCAGAATTTAGGGAACTAAGTCATGTATATCCGAATCTGCTCCAAATACCTATGTGCTTTTGGCTGGCTATTTTTAAAAAGTAAAACTAAAACCTGTGAATTTATCCGGACTAACGCCCGTCCGATAGTCCCACATAGTAAAACAGAATGCTTCGCTCACGTAATTTGGAAATATAATTCGAACTCCCTTTGAATACCTTACACAAGTTGGTAGATAAACACAACTTCTGAAATAAATGCACTCGGCTTACTCTCGTACATCATGCACTTGAGTTTGAACAGACGTTTAAAGAGAGGTGCGTAACGTAATTGAGTGAATGTTGAAGCGTAGTCCAAGATCACTAAGAAGAGTTACTTGTCCTGACGAGACGATACACTCTTAATGTTATTCTGATTGTTCAAGCAGTTTGAGGCGATTTTGTTCAGTTTTGTTGCTAGTGTGTTGGTTACGCTGGAACTCATGGCAATCTCCAGTAGCAGTTTCGGTCGCAGACGATAGCAGAAGAAATCCTCCTTAACCCTACAATTATCGCTGTATCTTTGAAACTGGCTTGAAAAAGTAATCCCGACACCGCAGTGACGTTACTACGTGAGGTTGAAATCCTGGAACATGGTGGCAGGTAAAGTTACTAAGCCCAACGTACACCTCATCGTTGTAATAGGTCAAAATTTATAAAAATGTTTAACGCATAAGTAGCTCTTCAAGTATCGTTTGATGCCATGAACAGAATGCAATGATTTTAGCCAAGTAAATTTTTTTCCTGACCTCACTGCAATGTAAGTTCAACGTTGAAATTTATCGACAGAAGAACGGTTTCGCAATGGGAACGCTGTTAGGACCTTTGTTTGCAGATGTTTTCATGGCGAAGTTATAAAACAAACAACAGAGTTCAGTTGTAGGGCAATGTAATTTTTATAAGCTGTAAATGGACGACATCTTGTGCGTACTCGATAACAACGTAAACTCGACCGACAGATTGGCTAGATTCAACGGCGCACACCAAAATTTGCAGTTCTTGTTGGAGACCGAAGCGAATAATCAATCGGCCTTTCGGATGTACGTTTGCCTCGCCGCGCTGAAGGTTCATTTCAACACACGATATACAGAAAAGGTACGTGGAATGGTCAGTACATTTATTTCACTAGTTTTATACTACTCGCTCTGAAAAGAAATCTAATCAACAGTCTGAAGGACAGCGCTGTAAGAATTTGCACGGATGATATTATAGCTGAAGAAATGACTTTCATACGTACAATATTCATACAAGGTGACTACTCAGAAAGGTTCATAGACGGAGGTATGCAACAATAGAGTGAAAGGGACCAGCTGTATAAAGCGGAAAAGAAAACTGTACACTTCGGATTACCCTTCAACGAAGGCAAGCTAGCTGAAACTATCATACGTAGACTCAAAAGGGCAGTTAGTGCAACATTTTATGCTGCCAACTTATTGCCCACTTCACATTCAACCCGGTTTACTGTCCTCGCCTAAAACATATAGTGCCTGTTTCTGCAACCTCATCGTGTGAGTACTCATTCATTTGTTCCTGTGGGACCAGTTATATTGGCCGCACGCGTCTTGGAACACCATCCAACTTGGCTCAACAGTGGAATAACGAAATCTATCAACAGTGACATACTATCGCGCCTGGTGGATTCGAATCACTCGGTCAATGTGATGGACGCATTTCGCCCAATCTAACGAGTTAAAGCCACTCAGTCGAAGGCAGTGAGGCGTAGGATTTTGTCCACACCTGAAGCCATCGGAATTCGCCTGTACAACCCACTCCTGTGTGCCCAGAAACGTTTTGTTCAGGCTTTGGATCTGCCACGACCAACCCCACACTCTGTTAGCCTGTCAAGTCCCACGGTTCAAGTGGATACTTGATTGCAGAATGACATTAAACTGACCGACCTGATTAACCACTCGTTCCCCGTTTACCCTCTTTAATGATTCCCCTGTAAAATTCGTGATATAAATATGACGTATTTAGGTTGATGTTGAATCACCGAAAACGAGCTTGCTCGCTATACAGAAAAATGTAATTCAATCAGTTACTGTAGACAAATCCAATAAGTGAACTACTTGTCATTTTTCGCCAGTGCAAATCACTGGCTTGAAGGTGGCCGGTGATTTGGTAAATATAACTTTAACACTGCTCACGTTTTACTAAGAAAACAGACACTGGACCGATATTTCACTCGGATCACAGTTTATCAGTAACGTTCATCTTATCCACCACCGGAATTGGTACGCTGATTACGTTTTCAAGAGGAAACCGTGTTGGCCATTATGCGACTTTCCTCACACTAAACACGGTTAATTTGTCGCATATTGTGTATGATTTTTCAACTAATGAAATCAAAATAGTACTTAGGTCGCCGTTCAGTCAAACAACACAGATTTACTGCAAGTGATAAAACGGAGACTTTCGCTCAACGTTTTGGAAATGATGATGGCGAGAGCAAAAATTCTCGTCTCCACTCAGTTCATTTTTCGTACCGTTCGCACAAACGTTTTGTTGTCAAATGACACGGCCCAAACTGACATTTCGAAGTTGTGCCGGAATTCCGACCAGTTTGATTTCAACATATATGCCCCACTGTCAGTGAACGTTGTTTCTGCTGTCTTATGTGGAATCTGTTGGACAAACGAGACCGTTCGTAGGAACATTTGAAATGGTTTGTTTCAACCAGTGCGTATTTCAGAGTTCAACCTGCCATTTTCTACCGAAACAACAGGTTCCTCCATATAGGGTTCGCGCCATTTGGGTATACCGAAACGTTTTAAGAAGCGCAATTTAGTAAATTCGGGAAACTGTTACTTTTCGCCTATCGAAATGTAATTCGATCTAGAGAATCACATAAGTTTGTTTCCATTTAAAATTTGTACATAATCTTTTCGAAAAATTTACCACGTATCAGCAGTTATTTCCATCAAAGAACGGGCTTGAAGCTCCCGATTCACTGGAGTTTCTAGACAGTCGTAGCTATCTGTTCTGTACTAAGATCATATTTCTTCTCCTTGTCTACTGGTAATTCATAATTAAGCAATACCTTGAAAAGTCAATAATTATGAGCATCGATTACGTTTGTATAAGACCGTTTAAATGTGAGATTTCCAACACCTTCATTTTCAAAACACAGTTGGGTTGATCCCCACCAGGAACATTGGTTCTCATAGTGTCCGAACACCTCACACACACAATAATAGTAGACGTCTCTTAGAAAAGATATGCTGGTATGAGAAAAGCATCATCATGAATTCTATCTCTTCTTTCCGCATCTTTCTGGGTTTTCGAATCTTTCTGAACAGAAACTAGGTGTAAAAACTGGCACTTACTGAATTGTCTCCGAATACAATTGTTGAGGAGTTAGGTCGACTCTATTGGAATATCATTTAAAGTTTTTGTAACTGTCGCATTCATCTAGACATTCCAGACAGCTTCTTTCGCGCAGAAGCACTCGATTAGAGTACTACCGTTATTCAAGCTCAGGAGCAGTATATAACTTTGTATAATACTCTGAACAAACCTAGGAATAGTCCTTGAATTTCTAAGCTCCCGCGTTAGTAATAAGTAGGTGGAGACCGCGGACTGGTTGTCGTTCATGAGACAAGGGCGGGGATTCTTAGATGTACATCACTATTGAAGAAACCAGAGTTTATCATTAGCTAATCTCAGTGCCACACGGAAAAATACGAACTACAAAGGTTTGTCGAATAACGGAATATGTGACAGTGAAATTGTTCGTCAAATTTCGATGTTGTATCTTAGGACAACATTAGATTGACCCCTAGCTATATTGTTTATCGTGTCGAGGTTTCATTAAGCAGTGGATCGGACAGATTTTCACTGTAGCCGAAAGTTCATCACTGCCTTCGTATCGAAGAGAAAACCGTGCTGACCCGTGCGACACAAGCCTCATATAACGCATCACAGAAATACTATATCCGAATGCTCAACTACTATCCCTTCAGAATGATCAGGGCAGCCTGGCCTTCGCAATGTTTTGCAGTGTTGGTTTGTTTTAGCAAAAGCAAAGCCTCAATATAGTGATGTTTTCAAAACTAAGGTGACCACAAATCTTATCGGGTTGTGACAGCTGGGATCAACTGTGAGAGATGTTCCGGTCACAGCTCCACTTTTTTTTACCGGAATAAATAACCGTTCCAGTTCAGTTTCATTTGCATCAGGGACCAGCGGTTATGTTCGGAAACATCAGTTTCCTTCTTTGGATCATTCTGTGAATGGTAGGGTTGGCGGATGGTATGCATTTACCTGACATTCCTCAATCATCCCGAATTAGCCCTCCTACCAAATGGAGAAATCCAGTAATTTTCGACAGTCGTACAGTTGCAGCCATCCCATATATGACTAGCTGTCAATTTTGCTTTGGTTATCCAAGACCTTCTAGAGAATCAGTTGCAATTCTGCTTCTATCATTTCAGAATAATCAATAGATGTACACGGGTCGTGGGTGTGGCTCTTGCGTTGTAATACTCCTAACCTGCCAGGTAACTTGAATATACTCCTGTGAGTCCTCTTCAAAGGCAAAACTTGTAGCAGTAACCTCACATAGTGATGTACGTGTATTGTCTCAACCGTCACTAGCAAAACTCAAAGCGTTAGACTGAAAGAAACCGATCCAGATTGTTCAAGCCTGAGGAGGGTTGCAAAATTACCTAAAAACAGAAGTATTCTTCGGTTATGCGGGTTCACTTGATCGACCAGACTTTACACACACTTTTGAAACCCACTATGCTTATCCAAGTTTTCTTGTTCGGTATATGTTTTACCTAAATGTTTTAGACTAATTTTTTTTACAACGCCCGGGCACATTACGTTTCCCGGTTACAGTCTGTCAGTATATTATCTACATCAGGGCAGAAAGAAGATATATGTTGCGCTATGTTAACATCTCATTTATTCTCGTCAGTCGCAAACGTGAAACATGCCAGTTATATACATCATACAAATTAGGACAGACAGGGACTAGACACGAATACAACACCCCAATTATTATGTAATCACGACCATGGCAGCCCGATAGGTTGTCTCAACCACTTTTGTGCACACAGCGTCGGCTGGTGAGTTCGGATAAACATCGCTTCTCAGAAAGCTAACAACTTAGGGTTTCGATTGTGCAACAGTATCTTGAATGAGTTAACTGGGTCAACTTGATGACCTGTCGTCATGAGGTGTTTAGCAATCGATGACGTTGGGTTTCGAGCGGTCAGTGCACCAAGTTGACAGTGATGCGTCATCTGCTGTTTCAACCACTTCGGGATGTGTTCGGCGACTCGCTGTGATAGTTGTCGATCTGTTCTGCCTATGTAAACGTCACTGCAACTGCAAGTGAACTGGTTCACAACATGGAAGACAGAACAACTTGACAAACTACTTTCGCGATTGTGGAGAACTAGTGCCCTGGTGGTTTGAAATAAGCGCAACTGAGCAGCCGCATATGTTCGCGCCAGAGCAGACTTCAATTTGTGCTTTATATCATTGGCTAGATGATCACCCTTGAATGGCAAGAATAGGAAAACATCCATTTTTGAGCCGTCAGTATGGGATCAGTGCTCCTCTTCACCGTATTATGCGCCTCAATCAATTTATCGGGGTATCCATTTGCTAGTAAGGTTTGTCTCAGCGACTCCTGCCCTATGTGTAGAGTATCCGGGGTGCAAATAAGCCTGGCTCCGTGAAACAGTGTCTCAACCAAACCCCGTTCGTATGCAATAGAGCAAAACTGGAAAACTGAAGATATTGACCTCCAACGTCGTTTTGCGGTTAATTGAGCGTTATAACGTGCCATCTGAACGTCTAGTAATAAGTACATCCAAAAAAGCTGAACTATTGTTCGATTCTATTTCGTGAGATAAAGATAGGTTGGGATGGATATTGCCAAGGAGGTTAGAAAACAAGTCAAAATGAGTAACGTCAGTAAAAAGTAACATTTCATCAACGTATTGCTTGTACAATAACGATTCAGCTACATTATCCGGGACTTGCCGCTCAATCATTTCTAAGAAGGTGTTCGCTAGTGTTGGGCCTAACGGACTATCCATAGTAACACCGTCCATCTGGTTGTATGCAAATCCTTCAAAATCGAAACGAATGTTTTCTGTGCACCGGCAGTTCATTGTGGATGCGATTACAACGGCCATCGACTTGTATGTTGTTATCAGGCAATCTGAACGACCCAGGCAATAAAAGAATTTGGCACTGGACAGGAAATTTACTGACAACTATGAACATATCACTTGAACAGAACTGAACAAAACACGACGAGTAGTGCATATACCACGAAAGGGAAACAACAGCCTATGGGCTGACAATCGTTAGTGCCAACCACAGTTGGTCACTGAATTCAATCTCAACCCAGAATCGTTCAATAGCACCACTGTGACCATCGCCAAAGGCCTTCCCCCAATTCTCCACTTGCGCTGAACAGGTGACATGACAATATGAAATAGAGAGATTGTCGAGTTTTGTGGAAATCAAAACCTGAGCGCACGTGCCACAACATCAGTACACACATCAATTACTAGCATTACAGATGTCATGAGAACAATTATTTTCACACCGTACACTGCGTTCCAGAGTCTATCGACGATAGGTGCTGGTTTTTTCTTTACTCAAGTACTAAAGTGTGCCGATGAGCTATGATCTATCAGTCGCTCCTTCAGCTGAGATGCATTACTGCCAGAGAGTTACCATAGATTTCGAAAGGACACCTCGTGTGTTATCAGTACACATGCAACTTCGAAGGATGGACAAAGGTGACTGACGAAGGCAAACCACTTGATATGATTTTCTAGACTTCTCTAAGGCCCACCACCAAGTAGATATTGTCACATTCTGCTTGAACCTAGGTAATTACGATATCAAAAATCGTGTACCCCTGGAGCTCTCCGATTAATTACAAGACCGCCACTTTAACGGCAGTGAGAACGGTATACTTCACGCTGGTATTGTGTGACCGCCGACATGCCCCGGACATCAGAACTAGGACCTCTGCTACTTATTCTAATCCTACTCAAAATCCTACAGTTTGTCAATTATCCGTTGTCATCCTATGCTGATAACCGTGACGCTTAGCCTTTAATGGACAACGTGAGCTTGAAGGACAAGTAAGAGAGAGAGATGCATACATATAACACCGTTGGCCGCAGAAAACAGGTTTCAACTTACCATGAATCTTTGTAAATTAACGCACTCCATCTTTTGGACTGGGAGGCAAAACTGGATAACATTTCATGCGAGCACAACATGAGAACAATTGCATCAAGTAGCTTCACTCTGTCTTTCAACGGAGTCGAGAGTTGGTCCAGATGCCCCTGGAGACGACGAGCTATCAGCCGCTCCATTACTTTACCAAGTACGCAAGTCGAGTATACTGGCCGGAAGTTGACAGCTTCCGACCGTCCTCCTCTCCTGTACATAGGCAAAATCACTGCTCGCTCCCACTTCGTTGGCAGTTTACCTTCGTTCAAAGACTGTTGATATAGGCCCGTCAGTGGCACAGCCAATCCCACCGCCAGTTCACGCATCAACAAAGGGTGGATGTTATCCTGACCGAGGGACTTATTGACATCGATCGACCTCAGCTCACGTTCTATCTCTTCCACGCTAAATAGCATGTTGATCAGACATGGTCCAGTGTCATCGGACAAGGCAGATTGTACATCATCCTGGGAGAAAACCGATGCACAATGCCGAACCATTA
>LUCH01002084.1:18595-74459 GCA_013368495.1 Paragonimus heterotremus
GATATGGATGAGGAGCTCAGAGCAAACTTTCTTCTCCGAAACCAGCACAGATTCCGGGGTCATCCGCTGACGATTCTCAAACAATGATCGGGACGACTCCATGCCGTATTTCGACTGTCACGGCGGGCCGTCAATAGTTAGAATGCGCTACCACTGCAGGTGGTGGTAGCACCCAATGATGTAGTCTTTAAGTGGCTCCTGGATGTACATATGATGGCGCGCTGGAGGAAGGAGGATAGTTAGCGCCTGGTTACTCCGGTATCGAGACGCTCGGTGAAGAGGCTGACACAACTGGCGACTCCAACCTTCTATCAATGAACAGTAAACAATGAACAAAGTCAGTCAGTTTAGGAAAAACTACGCAAACCATTATGGCTGGTACGTTATGGTGTATCTGTTTTGTATACCATACCTGATAAGTGTCTGTGTTCTGTGGATGAGTGCATGTTTTGTGCGCGCTTACGACTGCCTGATGAAGATAACTGGATGCTTAAACCATAACATTTTTTGTATCTATTCGCTTACCAACCCTGTGCTTATGCTCCTGTTTGACGCCTTCGCGACGACCCTCCTCAACTCAACTTTATTCATGACCAAAGTTCTCGTTTCGTGCAACCCAGAAACGGGTCAACAACAAGTCGGAGACTTTTCCGGATCTTCAGAAACCCGTGAAACCCTTGAACTCACAGATTGGTGACCTTGAATATATGACCTTGCGGTATAGTTAGTGCCTGGCTGGTGATGGGAGGTGACAATTCTAAGCTGAGCTATCAGAATGTTGTCGTACAACTTACAACGGAAACAGGTAATTGGTAACTTCACACTTTTCACTTGTAGCCCGTGGACGCCAGTCACAATGAATTATGGAATGGGTTTTGGACAGATGTTTCAGTTGGCGTGCATGATATATTCGCCCTAACACCTGCTGGGAAAATTCGTGCATTGTCGGAAGAATTGTCAAATAATCTCGCCACACTTAGTTACAAGGCTGCTGAACGTTTATCACAAATCGCAGAATCCTCATTCTCAACTCTAAAGGATCAGCAGTTTGGTAAGTAGTGCACTTTTAAGGTACATTTTCAGCAGCTCTGGACTGTATGAAACTTCTAATCCGTCTGCTACTATATATTTTTGAAGATCTCGAGTAAAGATCCTTCTTTTGGTCAGCCCTTCCGCCTGAGACAGATTCAGTTGTGATCAATTGTGGGTGATGTTCAACATGAACTTAACCAAATCTCCGACTACTCACTGGTATCAGTAAGAAATATGCCTTTCAGATTGTCTAGCGAGTACCCAGGAATCGTTCAAAAATGGTGAGATTCCGAATGTTGGCTGCTGCCGAAGCCAGCATGATCCAATTACACAACCCTGACCCCTGGGCTCAGAAGAAGTTCGTGCGGACACTTAATCTCACCTGCACCACAATCAATCAAGTCCACGGTTTGGAACAGCGACTGTGCAACTGATAATAAACACGCAGTCCATAACCTCTATTGACCTAGTTACTGTTTTTCAATTTTGTGTTCTACTTAGCCTTAAGATCAAACACAGAAGACGAGTCTTGTTCGCTATTTTGTTACCTTTCCGGACTCAATATTAGTCTATCCCAAGCTATTAATGTCTGTTACAAGTTAATACCGGTCATCCCCTCGTTAACTACCTCGAGTCTTCAGACTGTCAGCAAAACTTCCCATCCTGAGGTACAATGCAAACTGTGTTGTCTATGGTATGATACGTATGTGCAGATAGCATTCTCCGTGAAGGAGATATTATGTGCAAACTATATGAAATTGATCTGAGATGAACCTGTGCCCCAGGAAAAGGCTCTTACAACAATGTCAGCAATATGTATTATTAATACTCTTCGATGTTGAAGTTAGGCTCCAAAAAACCAATCAGTTTGCCCGATTTTATCATTACTACTTGCAAACCGTATATATATATGTATATATATAAATATATAAGTGCCCAATTGGCACTTGTCATTTGGTTGATTTTCTTAAGATTTTCTCTTGCACTTCACTCTTGAATCACTGTTCGCCCTTAACAGCCAGCTTCGTAATATATTTGTTGTGATATTTGTTGTAATATATTTGTTGACTGGGAACTGCCAGGAATGTCCAAATTCAGTATTAATGTGTTTTTATCGATAGCATAAGGATGATATAAGCATCATGTTCGTTGTCTAGAAAATCATTCCCGCTCTAGTAGGTAAGCCGGAGAGTTGTATATTGTTCCGAAAGTCGTATCTTCAAAAACTCTTCGTGCAATACCTGATCGCTACTCCGCTGGCGGTATTAGCAGGTTTTACTAATCCAGGAAGCCATTCTGTGTTAGATTAATGCATTTGTTGCACACGCTGAGCATTACGTGCTCCAGCTTGGATACAATTTCAGTGTTATGGCCTTCAATAACAGAGCTCCGTGAGTAGTTACAACCTCGACCAGTCAGTTTAAGATCCTTTGATGGGAGTGGTCAAACCTCGACCGAGCTTCATTTAATGTCACAACATCTTTCACCCCTGCCGAAGTTCGACGGTGCGTTGTGCACTTTCAAAATACAAGCGCGGGGAACATGATTTCCAGTACGCCCTCAAGTGGCCCACTATTCATGGTGATTTTGACGATTACTAGTTCGGTTCTTCTGTCTATCCAAACACTACCCATTCCATGGATAATCCACCTGTCGTCCTATACAACAAGCAAGGCCAAGAATGTCCTGATCGATTAAAGTTATTTTGCCATTTCGCGTGTAAAGTTCAAACCTGCAGCCAGTTGCCTGACTTGTTTTGGCCGAATGCTCCAAAGGCCCAGCGTTATGTCCAATAACCAACGGTAACCATCGGTTTCACTCTTGTGCGGATAGATTGTAAACAAGTGTTGGATAAAAATGCACGATCAAAACTGTCGTGATCAAGATTAGCCTTCAGCCTGCACTACTTAGAACTGAACATCTCTACCACTCAGGTCAACGATGCTCTGCATGCTTCTCTGAGTATAACTGCAGATACTCTGTTACAAAACGGATGAAAGTGAACAGTTGACTTATTTCGAAGTTTGCAAAGGAAATACGATTTTAAGTAAGTTTAGTTTTTCGAGAACATTCCCAGAGTATCTTCGAGCAATTCGCACTTTTCCTGGTGTAAAACTGTCCTCCAAGACAAAACTTGGGAAGATAGTATTTTTCTTGATGCTTTTATAGCTCATAATTTGAAACTGGTGACGAAAACCCGGAAGTATTAAACCATATGTAGGCGTAGGCAAGTTGAGTACTCTGTGTCAGTCGGTATTCCATAAACTATGCGGGTCATGAGGAAAAAACACTACTCCAAATTAGTTTGCACTAGTCCTACACACCTGTACTGGCCGTTCGGTTCAAAACACGAATCTTTCGGTCTTTTTCGTCCAATGTTCAAAGCGCATTTCCGTTGTGTGCGTTCGAGTGACTCAGTGGAAATAACACACATGTACACAATCTTTGAGGGAGCTCGCGCACACAGTGTCTGCTGGAGTATCAACTACAACATTCAAATGGTGAACGGTCTGTTGTTACAACTGAAAAATTGTAGTCAACCTGAGCACAGACAGTGTAAAAGTTTGAGTGCAGTGTATGTCTGTGATGCACGACAAAGCAGTTTATTAGAGCAAATATTGACCAGGACATAGACGTATGTTACCTGGACTAATATTCTCGGGTCTTTCTCGGACAGAAAGTTGAACTCAAACTTTGCTGTCACATTAGTTTATTAACGACGTTAAAATGATTGAGCTGCTTTCTGTGATTAGTGTAGGATGGTCGGTATACTGGTGTATCATTGAAAGTTGTTGAATTCCTCTGCCCGGGACAAATGTTGTTCTACTTTACACATTTGGAATTTAATCAACGTAAAACTGGACAAACCATCTGGAAACTTTCAGTGTCTGTCTTCAAATGTCCCCTGGTTCATAACAGTACTTAAATTTTGCCTCGCCATTATCTGGAATCAACTGTTTTAGTGAACTTATAAACCGTCCATTTTCAGCCAGCTTAAAATAATCTTTAACAGTTCCATAATTTAGTCGTTTTTCGCTGGTTTACGTGGACATCCGATTGATATTGCATTTGATTTGAAGGAATAAACGCATTTTGTATACTTTCTTCTCTAGCGTGTGAAGTCCAATTCTTTGGCCGGCACTTAAACGTTTCCTTGATTTGTGAAGTTGTAGCTGGCGTTATTGGATTGAGAGACAACGCGTAACTCGTTGACAGACACGAATCTGTTTGGGCAGATTCAACATCCGTAACAGGGACTTACAAACTGTGTTGTTCGTCAGAAAAAACTACTGAAATCATAATAGCGTGAACATGTCACTGGTTGACAATAAAATATTGTGGTTTGTACATTGACAGAACGAAACTTTGTGTACGGAAATTGGTATTAATGTGTAACTAACTGTCCTATCATGTGTCACATGACTAAGGGACTTCAGATTTCTGCACAGTTCTATTTATCTTTATGAATTGTAAAACATTTAATTAGCATGTCATCACTTACATTGTAACAACGTAAATTCTTTTGTTTGTGGTGCTGATAGACTCGGAAGAAAACCTAAACCAATAGGGACTTGGAAATGTAGTAAATGAGGTGGTGTCAAATACCAACTGCTTCTTTCTGCACTGTTTCATCTTTGTCCACCTACTTTACTTGCCGTGACTGTGAACATAAGACACCACGGTATCCTGTACATCAAAGTAGTTTTTTGGTAGTCTGTAAGATACCGATAGGCCAGTGTCTGGATTTGTTAAATGATTGTCGTGAGACTGTTGGCTGTTTCAGCAGGCTCAAATGTCACCGTAAGTAGACTTAAGCTACACATTGTTTCCTAGATAACACTTGGGTATCGTTAAACATAGACTCAATGTCTCAGAAAGTGGATTTCAAGGCTCAAAAGTTTAAAAAACGGACATAACAATTAGAGAAACCTCAAACTTGTAACAACCTAGTTAACTGCATCAACAGCGCAAACTACTTCCGAATATTCAAAGGGAAAATGTGTTACTAATGTGTAAATGCATTCTTGGCGGCGCGAAGCAAACACCATAGAATGCGCCATAAACTTTTAGGTTTTGCCTTGTTTCGACAAAATACTCCATTGTTGACGGTAACATGCATTATCCATAGGTTTCTTTTTTATTTGTGCATTAGGCCACTTTGAAATATGTCTTCTGGATGTGTATTTTCGTAAATATCGTGGAAAAACGGACAAAATTGTACAAAATCATTCCAGCATATCGTTTTTTGGACATTAGAACCTGACTAACTGAAGTCACAAGGTTAATTTAACAATTAATCTATACACCATTTACACTTCATTACAGTGTATGTTCTATGAACTTTTATTTCGATGTTCAACCTTCCTCGCTTGTCCATACATTGAAAGGAAGTATGAAATTATACTCTGGAGAATCTCACACGGTTTGCATCTCCCCACTTTGTTTTTACTGAAATACGTATTTGGGAATCGTCGTTATCAACCTAAACAACGTCTACAATCTACCGCTGATCGATTGTCATTTGGCTCTACCTACCTGGTCGGTCAAAAATGTAAACTTGGAACATTTAGTTCCCCTCATCCGGCTCATTTAGACGGCAGGAAGATATACATTGCGAGATGCAAGCATTTCGTTTATTCTCATCAGTCGAATACATAAAACACTCAGTTATATAGGTTAAAGGCATGACGACAAAACAGTAAAATGAACGAACATCATATGGGGGTAATCAGGGTTCACTGCCACGGTAACGAAATTGATTGCGTCAGCACTTTTTGCCAACAAAGGGGCTGTGCGTGACGCTTGATCAACAATGCCTCGGAAAACGCCAACAGTCTAGGGTTGCGGTCGGGTGATAGGACCATGAACGAAGTGACAGGGTCAGCCACATGACCTGTTGCGATTAAGTGTTTCGCGATCGAAGACGCCAAGTTTCTGTTCGAGTGTTGGCATATTGACCCACGTCGACTCATTGTTTGCACTAACCACTTGGGGATGTGCTCCGCTTTCCTTTGTCGTAAATTTCGGTCCGTTCTGCCAATGTATGAGTCACCGCAACTGCAAGTGAACTGGTAGATAACATGAGAGGCAGAGTTTTCCGAGAAAGAACGATCGGGGCAATGGAGACTGATCCTGCGGGTGGAAAGCAACAAGCGCAATTGCACTGCGGGATATGTGCGATCAATGACTGATTTCAACCTTCGACTTACATGGGTAATATTGTGGTCACCTGTGTAAGGAAGAGTGATGAAAACCTGCTTCTTCGGCACTGATTGTGGTTGGGGGTAGCCATTATCGGAGTATACTGAACAATCCTTGCTTTACAAGCGGTATGTCGATGACATTCCAATGTTCACCGATTTTTACCACTGTGTCATTGTTTTGCATCAGTTTAATTCCACTCATGAAAATCTCCGTGTTACTCATGAATAAAAGCTGGAAAACTCACTGCCATTCTTAGACATTCTTATTTCCAGCCGTTTAGACGGCAGACTTAGTAGGTCTGTTTGTCGAAAAGCCACAAGGAGTGGGCAGTACCTACAGTTCTTTTCATTTGCGCCCGTAGCTTACAAACCTAGTTTAGTAAGAACAATTTTTCGCCGTGCAAGGAAGTATGTACAGCCGAACACGTAAAGTCTGAAGTGGAGCTCTTGAAGAGTGTTCTGCTTAGGAATGGATATCTGGCGAAATTTATTGAAATTTATTGCAAGGAAGGAATGGCACTAACTGACAAAATAAGGAGTGATTACGACACTAATTATCCGTTCTTGGTACCCATCCGCGAAAATAAATGTCGACCAAAAAGTCTGGCAGTAAAGTTGCCCATACAGTTCATCGAATGCAATCTGCAAATCTTCTACAAAGGTATAAAAATAACGGGTTGTAATCTTGGATCATCAAATGTGCATCACTGAGCACTTGAATGTGATAAGCCGGTTCTGCCTAATATGGTATTAGTGACACAATTCTTATTACATTCAATTTTTAAGCAAAGATACCTTAGTTCAACTCCCGACAGTGTCTATAGGAAGAAAGAAAATTGCATCCAGTGCATCACTTTGAAGTTGATTCGTTCAGAGGTCTCTGCAAAAGAGTAGATTCCAAATGAAATGTGAGTGGCATTTACCTAATGTCAACAGGCTCAGCAAACCAATCTTCGTGTGTTTAGAACAAGAGATTAATTTTGTTATCTCGTGACAAACCAGCGGTTTCGGTAAGGCTAACCATTTTGAGTAGCTTATATTAATGGACAAATGGTGAACAATTGATTCCTTCGGAAGATAAGCTTGTGAGACTACGGTTCACACGATCATTATAGGGATTCTTTGTCTCCAGCATCCAGAAAAATGCTAGCATTCTGTAAATTTGATTCAATTTTATGTTCCAACCTGCCTCAGGTGGTGCATAAAGGCTAAGGCTCAACTATTGTGCGTGAGTCTTAGGGTAGCAGAGCGATATAGCACAGAAGTTTTAATCATGTATATTTTGTAGTTTAGAGTAAATTTTCAGCGTCTCCTGTCCGTAGCGTTTATTTTTTGACAGTTTTAAAATAAAGCGCAAACAACTCTTCTTAAGAACGTCCACATTTTGGTAACAACGCAAAAGACCGAACGGAAGCAAAAAGTGCAGACACTGGGATGACACATCAAGAACTCTAGGTCTATTTGCAACCTGTATGAAACTCTAAGTAATGCAGAACTTTTGAGGTTGCTAAGAGATTTGGTTTCCATTATATCATAATTATTAATGACAGTTTTAATCCAAAATAGACTAGGTGTAATGACAACGTTCAAATGTGATATAGCATGCACAGTAAACTCCGGTTTGAAGATCTGATGTAAATTACTAATACTTATATTTTATTTCAGAGTAAAGCATAGGCACGAGGGACTGATGTCTAGTATTAACAAACCTTTCATGTAAAGTTTAAATCCTCAAATTATGCACAGCAATACATTTGTTGTTATACGATATTATGCACAAATTAGTCAGCCGGACTCTCACCACTTTGCCATATATCGACCAGCTTTTAAGCTGTGAGTTCGTTTCAAGCAAAACGACTTGGAAACTTGAACCACAGTGTTTGATGTGTCATTCTTTAGTCCAAATACTTGTACACTGGCTTCAATGCTACATTGATCCAAGGTCAGTTGGTGCCATCATCACTTGAGCTATACCACAAAGCTGTTAATCCAATCCGGATTCCGTGAGTACAGCGCAATTGGAGACGGTAGTAATGAGTAGCGTTCGATGATTGGAAAGCTCGTCCTTAGCATTTTACTGTTTGTGCTTTATTTATTCCATGTGAACTACAACTCGGATAGGACAAGTGAGGAGGAATGCCATTGTACGACGAGCGTAAAAGAATTCACAAAACGGTTTGAATGGTTTTAGTGCGCTTATCAACAGATTGTTCATACTTCCCAGGTTGCGTTGTGTAACAAAGACTAATTGTGTAATAGATAATTTCACCAAAATTGGTTTGCGAGTGTCTGCACAAAGTGTGTGCCATAGTTAAATTGGACGACTTTAATAGGCGCACCCTCCTGGCCTAAAACACAGATATTCGCGTACACTAAGAGTAGTCATCAAGAAGTTTCCAGTTTTAGTGGCAAAATAATTGAAAGCCCGCGATAGCCGGGGAGTTCACCGGAACCACCTATGAAAAGGGAGAAAACATTTCATCGTAAAAATGCGATGGAGCATGGGTAAGCTTTCCGGTGAACCAGCAGAGATAGAAAGTGTTGTATGGAAAGTAGCCTTCATTTTTCTTATCCATCAGTGCCTACGAAGAACCCTGTTTACTTTCATCTCCTTTGACATGTGAGGAACACTTTCTGTTGCAACCTTGTAAGGCCTCAGCTGACGTATTCTGTTCATTTAACTCGTAAGTTTTCTGTCACGGTATCACGTGTTCTGTATGCTTTGCCCAAAGTATGATCTGGCTTCTCAAAAATAACCTATGGTGTATGGTCTCCGGAAAATTAGGTATATGTTGGCGTAAGTTTTAACATAAGAGGGGTTTGAGAAGCGCTGTTCAAAAAGGGTGGCAGAAAACAGATGGCACAATTTTTAAATCTGTCATGAATAGCGGAATAAATGCTATCCTCTTTGTTTCGGATCGAGGTATCATAATTAGTTCGCGCATAAACACAGCGCTTTTCAATTAATTATGCGTTACTTTTGCTTAGATAATGACGCCAGCTACATGGAATTGCCATGTTCTGACCTTCTACGAACTTATACAGCCAGGGGTTGATTAACATATTGCGAAAATACGAGTGACCATCTGTATTTGGTGCTGATGGATTGCATTAAGTAACCTGTGCACTGAATGCTGTCAGATAGACCAAAAAGTGTGCTCATGGCAACCCTGCCAAAAGTCGCAAACGAGCAAGTGGTAGTTGATCCCTTTTACCATTGACCTAATTCGAAATGATCAAGCTGTTGCGTGTTGTTTGCTTTCAGACAACCGATCTACAATCCGTTGTCAGGAATGATGAGTATTCCAACAGTCTTGGATAAAGTTTTTGACGGCACGGTTTACAGCTTTCACCAAGCAAAGGAGACACTTCAAACACATTACCCTCAATTATATTACTGTGCACCGACTCGGTAACTACTCACATAAAGTGAATAAATCAATTCGATGTTAGGACAACAATCTCGGCAAATATCTCTCACATGACCATTTTTTGCACGCCAAAAATCTAGTAAATTTTTTTTTTTGCCCGTAAATGTCACTTTTACTAATCCGACCAAACAAAATTCCTTGAAAGATAGGAGGCTGATTGGTTAACATCGAAACAATTGGTGATTCACCAGAATAAACAGGCCCCAGTGATAATTCTTTACTTCGCTTCAAAAAGTTGGATGGGTTAAATGAGTGTTCCTACGGTACAGGGTGAGTGCAGTTAAGATCATATACGAGCTATTACTTGGTATGTTGGAAGACCGGGAATGCGCGATCAGCCGTTGAGACTAAAGAAACTAAGTTCACTTTGAATATGAAACGTCTACGACTTTCAGGCTCAAGTAAACCACTGAAGGTGACTTTTGAGAAGGGTGAGAAACGATGGTTGGCTGAATGAGCAGTATTCACGATGGACTAAGTGGAAGACGCGTCTGTGACGTATGAGTAAGGGCAGTAAGCTAAAATATTCAGTCTGAGTCAGTGACCTTCGGTAAAATTGTGGATGATTTGAACAAGCGCGTTACGGCTGCCAGACAGACTGTAAACCTCCTTATTCATTGTTCAGTCCAAGAAAGTGGTTAACCACAGCTTTAAATTTTTAATGTTATTGCTTACACGTAAATCTGATTGTGGAGTAATCAGGCCCCATTGATAATAGTGTGGAGGTTACTGGCTCAAACACTAGTCCACCGATATCTGCTTGTTCAGAACAAATTTTAGAAGGACCGATTTCAGATTGTGAATATGGCAGTATGCATCTTAGTAAACATTCAAGACTTTACAGTCTTTGCAAGCGCAAGTTAACAAACTCATATCGATTGTACATTGTAAACCATCTGGGGCCTCGTAAATGACATCAGTATCTCAAAGATGCATCAGGTCTTCATGCTCATCTTTGCTTAGGTTATGGCAAAAACTCAACTGTGTTTGCTCCTGATATCTGTAGGTCGTGTCAACTGTCATTCAGTGTCTAAAGCCAAATGAAAACATTCATGTTCGATTTCATATGTGTCGTCAAACGCTATTCAGTTTACTTTTGGTGAATAAATGTATCTTTTCACGCTGGCACCTTCAAAATATCAACTACGATGACCAAAAGTTTCCGAAACGTTTTAAAGTAATTGAGCATGTGTCGCAGATTGGTGATTAATGTGGAAACAGATAAGAGAAATTGACCGATTAAGCCTTACAAAGTTTTCGGGTAATTATACTCCGCCGCATAATTGTAGGATCATCTAGCAACTTGCGATTACCGCCTTACAGTGTATCACTGCGTTTCTACTTATGGTATCCAACTAACCGAACTCATCGTCCTTCAGTATATCGAAAGCCTCTGGGAGCCATCCCCTACTTCAGAACAATCAAAGATGTTACGAACGTAATTGTGACGTGGGTAGGTGCCGACCAGGGGGGTAACAATTAGTTTATACTCCTTCGGACATACGGATTATGTCAGCATTAGAGATAAGTGGTAAATGCTATGAACAGGTTCTATGCAGGAAAATACGTGGGGGGGATGGGGTGTCTGTTCTGGTACGCGGATAAGCGGGACAGATTAACAGACACCGTTTTCCCAATTACACAGTTCATCGAACGTAAAAATACCCGTTTAGCAGAAGGTTCAGCGCCGGGTGAAGTCTCACAGGCCCAGAGTTCAACTTTCAAGCAAATAACACTGTGTACAGATGGTCGTCGAGTACCTTTGTGGGTACAAGTAAGCTATCTTAATCTCCCCAGAGGCCCACGGGTGGATAATTTAGAAAGACTAACTTTGCGTCGACTTTACGTAAGTAATGTAGATGAGGACTGTACGAAGCTGTACCAAGTATATCAGTGCTGTTCCATAAGAAATTCAAGCTTTCGGTAGGTTTTCGCAGTCGACACTCGGCAAACATTGGAATAACGATTTTAAGTTTCATTACCTAGCCAAATAAGTTTGGTCCAACGGACGTCCCGGTGAGAGTAAAATATTGGACTTGATAGCCTTAATGTAGCAGAATTTGATGAAGTCGATGATGTGCTCTGCCAAGCGACCTACCGGTAGTGAGTAATGATGGCCTAATGTGTGTTCGCGACTACGAGATGGAATAAAATAACAAAAGTAAATAACGAACATGAGTGGAAGCATATTGTTGCTGTTGATCGCGTCAAGCGTATCGAAGGAATTCATCTTCCTGAAACACGGTTATCCTCTGTACCTGTCCAACAATACAAAATAATCTTTTTGCATCGCACACTATGCATCTTGGATTAACTAACCTGTAGTTTGATTCAAACTCATTCGGAAATCTCCAGATTATACTTATCCCGGCGAGTGTACAAATTTTCTGAACCGTAAGACTAGACACCTGAACTGATGGCGTCCATTAAACAAAAATAATGCAGGGTGAAACCTGATACACCCAGCATGCAGTATTGGATGGATGTCTAAATTTTGTTTAGTTGTTCCCAAACGAACTGAACAACATATCATTTAACTGTTTCTTTTACAGGAAAATCTTTCAGAGTTGATTCATAAGTTTTCAGCAAATTTTCTCCCGCGTTTATTCAATAAACAAAAAAATACCGCTATCAATGTTCCATTTGTGAAATTTTTTTTATGTAGCCGAGTAGAATTACTTCAACGCTAAATGAGTGTATTGTATTTAAATCGCTATTATACAGTGAGTGGTCTTACTCTTATCTCAGGGAGGTACGTCATCATCAATTTAAACTTCAGCCGAAAATAAAATATCGGGAAATGATCTATTCTGTTGAGAGTTTTCAAAGTAGACATCTCATAAGAATCTTACTTTGTCTCCCTCGCCGACAAGTTCGCCGACTGCAAATGTCACGACATTAGTTCCGTCCGTCGAATCAACACAAATCATGATCGAAGCTGAACGACAGTGTGTTCAGTATGTTGACAGCTACTATCGTCGTGTGCACGTCAGCGGCACCAGGTGACATTTTCACGTTCCTCAAAACAAACAATTTTGCGTTGTTCCAACGAGAATTCGTCACTTCAGAAGGTTAAAATAGCTTGATTCTTCCAGAAGTTTCAAGAAAGCCAGACAGATGTCAAATTTACATTGATATTGGTTTGTTTTACGTCAAACATCCTGGGTGGTCGGATGGATGAGCACTCGGTAGGTTAGAACAAGCCACTAGGTGCAGGGCAAAGTCAAGATCAAAAGCAGTTTTTCTGAACACAAAAAGTCGCCTTCAGTTATTTGATTGTCATCACCTCAGCAAACGGCAAGGATTTTCGATTAGAATGACGTGATGAGATTCTGAATCTACAAGTTGGCCAGTGGTTAGGGTACATCCAGTAAACACAAACACTGGTTTTTGACGTGTTTCAATAACACTTTCGTTCTCTCGTAAAACAAACCTCTTTATCCTTTAACCTAAATGTTTCTTCACTCCAGAGATTGAGTAATTTATGGTCCTGCCTATGTAACTTTTTCATAGGCCTGCTCAAGTCTAATTCCTCGACAAGACTACTCTGCATACCAGCGGAGTGTCCACTAACACGCGATTATGACGGACCGGCGGGAAGCTATTAAATTTTAAGTATTGACTAGATCACTGAACTTCTTGTAGACAGTCCTTTTGATAGAACTTTCTTTCCGGTAGACAAAAATTTACTGACATCAAATTAACACGTTACCCTTAGGTTGGAACAACAACTAGTCAGGCACCGCACTAGGTTACTTACCGTCTGTCTGGAACGACCGAATATTAATGGATCATCGACATAGCCTTTGTAGTATGACAACCTTGCTATGTCTGCAGCTAACTCTCGCTCAGTTCTTTATATGAAATTCTCTACTAAAATGGGCTCTAGTGAATTTCTCATGGCTAAGCCATCTATTTGACGATGGTTTCAAATGGCAGCTTCCGAGTTATTAAGGAATTTCTACGCAGGATAGTCTTGTGGGGAATTAGACTTGAGCAAGCCTGTACTGCCAGCTAATGGTTCTTTCGAAGGGTTCACACGAAGGCATATTATGCCAAAACCGCCACCCGAACAGATGGTTGTCTTTTGAAAAAAAGAATGTTCACACAGAACTCTCGAACAACTCAAAGACTGATAAATTTGATCAGACGAAAATTTAACACAGCCGAACTCCACTTATTGGCTCGAACCTAGAAGGCCCCCAGACCTTCCGTCTAAAATGATCCACTTGCTCATGCTACCTCACACTGTGTTTATTAATTCATTTGTAACCTCTGGAAAAGTTACGTTGGCAGAACTAAGAGTTACTTAATCTCTGGACCGACGGATCACAAAGATCGGAACTAAATTAAACGCGTTCACAAGTGACGCCAGCAATTCGGTTCTGCTGAGAGTTTTTCATGGTTTAGTTTCAACCTCTTTCCAACTGTCACATACACAAACTTCACCTGAATCTGCTGTTACGGTTGCATCTATTTGGATTCGGCGATATTTCGAAGCGGAATATGTGTTGTTGCAGTGTATAAAAGTAAATTTGTAGAACTACTTTTAACTGTTAGGTAACTGCAGCTTGTATATGAATATAACGCCGCCCAAGTGACTCAACAATTATCCAAATCAATAGCAATACACATTCCTTCCACCCAGTTAGCTTTACCAACATCAATTATCCATGTTCGGTTACATCAAACCTTATAAAAATGCAGATTCTCAAGGCAAGGTTGAGTGACCTGTAGTTTACCCGCTACATTTTGTTATGACGAGTACAGACGTACGTTAAGTTCGTTTGTTGCATTCATATTTTCACTGCAACGGCTTTCGTCATACGGAATTTAAGTTCATGTTGTCTCGGAGATCAACAACTTTTCGCTTACTGAGCTACACCTGGAAGTGGCAGTCTTGAGATGATCAACAAAGTAAAAGCATAGAATTAATTACAGTACGAGTCTAGACGCAATGAACAGTTCGGATTCATTAATCAACCCCCAGAGGAATGACACACTTTGTAATAGTTTCAAGTAGAATCGAATGAACCAAATCAATAACAAACCCTGAGAGATTAATTTTGCTTTCTCACTTGCCACCTCTTCAACAAACGGAGAACAATCAACTCGGTCGGTTGCAGTTTGACGAAAACAATGCTGTCGATAAATGTGAGCAAGGCAATAAAACTCTTCAGTGAACATCAACTTAAACAAATTATTGGCATGGTTTTGTAAGTAATTCTAGAACGAGAAGACCGGGTTTGTAGAAAGGTTAAATTTAGTAAGGAACACTAAAGTGCCATTAAATACTTGATAACCAAAGCAATTTCGTGCTCACAAACGTGTAAGTATGAATTTTGCGCACAGCTAATTAACCTTTTGTAAGACCAGTCAGAAACAATTCTTTGAAGGGACGAAACCGTCTTGGGTAAATTATATAGAATTAGGTTAAAACTGGTGAGTTATTGACCACGAATACAAATAAGATACAATAAGTGAGGTAACAGTAAATAAGACTCCGTTATAAGGAGAAGCACAAATGATATCGATTTTAAGTGGTTAGCACAAATCGGTTGAGTCTGGAAGACTGGGGCAAAATTGTCCCGCCGGTTTGATGGTCAAGCTTGGCCGCAGCAGCCCCAAACTTTAAACGAAGGTTTCGGAGATGGAAAACTCCCCGGTGAATCACTCACGTTGAAAAAGGTTGGAATATAGTATCAGCGCAAAAGTCACTTGTGATATGTAGGTGAATAACGCCATTAAAAACACATATGACGCGTGAATATTGTTATACCCAACATATGTGAATAACAAAACTACATTCCAAAATGTTAAGACTTACCAAAATCCGAATAGCACGGTAGAAATATTTTCTGTTGCTGCAAATCACCAATTGAGATGGTCGAAGGTTGCAGGGGATGACGGACGGATACGTTGATGTAAGAGTGGTCCTTGACTTGTAATTATTTTGTTGCATGAAGCTGTATGCATCTTTGAGTCGAAAGTCCACAACATAGAACGGCGTACTCTTTAGTTCAAGTGGAGACGTCAAGGCAAGATGTGTTGTTCGGCATGCTACGCAACAGTGAATTGTCATTTCGCTTAATGTACCTTGTAGACATGTGTAATAAAATCGGAGCAGTTATTTTTACATTGTTTGTGGCCAAGCTCCATGCCAAACTGAGCGACGTAATTTGTTGTTGGCTCCGACATTAACGTTTGCGATGGAGTTGGAAATGCCGACCATGTTGGGTGTTCACTGTAAGCATTATGTCTGGTGGTCCTTATCAGACGCTGTGCCGGGCGTTGATTCAATGAATATATCTGGTTTTCTAGTTCACATTAGGCTTTGAACTGTGGGTCAAAGGGGCATATTGGATGCAACAGTTGGACAGGTAATTGTCCTGGCTATGTGCGTGGCAGGTTCAGTGAAGTAATTAGGGAACATGTACGGACGAATGCATTAGAGTTGTGTTGATGGGTTTATCGTGATGCTTCGGTTGACCGAACAGTGACCTGTCAATTTCGGATAAGGTCATTCAAACAAGATGAGATATGTTTTTCCTAACCAAATGACACGGACTCTGTTGGCTACGTGAAACACCTTCTATAAGCAGGTTTGCGATCCGTCGGTGGTTAAGTTCACAGAGGTGTTAAAAACCTGACCCACAAAATAGTGTGTAGTTGATTCTGTGATTTCTGTGTCGGTTTTTACCAATGGAACAAAACTCAGACCCACAAATGATAAACGTCAGCATTCTGCTAGTACAATACACAAACATACAACACACTGTTCACATGCTTCCAAGAAATCCTCACCAATTAATCAAGAAAGGTTCTAAAAATGGAATAATGGTTACTTCGACATTTGACTGCAGAGTCCATCAAATCTGTTTTTGTTACGTTTACGAGTATACGAACTTACTTAGAACCTCACTGTTAGACCATGTCATAATCAATAACTGACGGATGGTATTTTTTGCGTAAAATACATAATTCAGGTCACTCAGAAATAAAACTTTCAGTAAATCACAAGCAGCCTACTGGAACCACGTTGTTTCGAGTACAGTGAGGACGCAATGACAGAAGAGTATTCAATAGACAACTGCTGATGGGAGGCCGCTGTGCACCATCCTGAGCATTCGAGGACTCGGCAGTGCTGAAAGCCGATGTTTAATTTCGAAACAGTTTGTTAACACAATATCTTCAAATGACTCTTGTATGATGGTCTCTTTTATCAAGGTGACCTGCTTTGGAGAAATAAAATTGGTTCTTGTTAGGGGTTTAAACTTCTGCTAAAATTAACCAACATAGCTTGATAGTAGTCACAAATACAAAAAGAGATCAAAGATGATAAGGTCGTGCAAGTTCAAGCATACAAACACTACCAGTCATCATATCAGCATCATCACAGGTGAAAGAATACAGGAACACAAATATATAAAGATCATAGATAGAGGCACTACATAAACGATTGCTAACTAGGCAAAATGTGGGCGCGTGGGTTGGGAACCACCAAGAAAAACACTTGTCTAGTGGAAGTTTGGTTGACGGGAAAGCTGAAGAAGACAGCTGATGATACAACGGCAATACTTTGTAGTCAAAGGAAGTTGAGAAATGGGCATAAATTAAACACAAAATAATCTTCAGATATGTTCAGTCAGACCTTTGAAAACTAGTATTTAGCAAATTATTTTACCAAAACATTTATTCCATAGAAATCTTAAACTCTACTTGTAGTGGCTCAAAAGTAAAGCGGGATACACAAACATATTGAACGCAAGTAATCCGACACACAACCGAATGATCCTGAAAACTGTAAATTGGAACGACTCGTCAGAAAAGGGTTAGAGTTCAGAACCAAATGAAATATTTTACAATGTTTAGAGAAAAAATACATTTTCATAGTTAGCTTGAAGTTTGTCGTGCATACGGACAAACAGGCTTTCAAAGAAATATAATAACACACGGCACGTCTAAAAAACAATCTACAAAGAACTCAAGTATGCCTGCACGTACACTTTCGGCAAATATCAAAATATATCCAGGGGCAATATGTACTCAGAAGACGTTTGTGTAATCTCAAGATGGCCTGTGGTGTAAAATCAGGTCACCGTCATTTGATTCATTATGTTTTGAGCGCACAATCATAATTTGTCTCAAAGCGAATTGTTTACGATTGACACGAAAACGACCAACTGGTTGGTATGTTTTGATGATAATCTAATACACTTACTTTCAACATATAAAGGCGGAATTACTTGATGGTAGTACTCGGATAATATACTACTAGTAAGTTATTTGGCAGAAACAACTGTAAAAATTCCGGACTTCGGTGATTGATACAGTATGCCGAAACATGACATACACTCTATCGACTGAACGACAAAACCTAACCGTGAATTCATAATTTTCAAATTTCAACCCGGTTATCCACTCAGTCCATGATACAAGTCTTCAAGTCTCGTTTTTTTCTGCAAGTGACAATGACTTCATGTAAAAAGTGGTAGATAGCTGTATGCGTTCTACTTTAAGCCATCTTATAAATACAAACAGCAAAGTAAAACGGTATGCCAGATAAAATCGGGTAGACCACTGCACTACTGATGGACGACTTACACAACCCCATAAGGCTTTTTGGTCAACTGCAATAAGCTCGGTAAAAAAAACAATTAGGTTGAACAATCAGTCTGAACTAATGCACGGGCAACTGCACTTATACTTCAGTATGTTAACAGAAATTTAAACCGTCCAACAGAAACGATAAACACTTAACTGTGACAGATACAAAAATCTAAATCGGACCACTCTGATCAATACTTGCATATTTTGGTTAACTACTTCCGGGCTAATAGGTTTTTACCTCCTTGAAACATTACAAACATACAATAACACCCGCGAACTTCTGATGTGACTGTCAGGTTGCATAGTCAACTTGGAATGTTGCTTCATGAAACCGGAAATTTCTTCGGGACTGTAGAAAAGATGTGCAATCAGAAAATGTGCGGTTCTTTGCGGATAAAAGCAAAAAAAACTTTCATACTGAAAATAGCTACACGTTAAATATTTCACAGTCAAAATTGGCTTGAGCACGTTATGGAACATATGAAGTTGATTATGTAAGTCGAAAAATATCAACAGGATTGTGTTGTTCATAAGTGAATTATCACATGTGGGATAATTATGGATCCTAGGCACTATACCCAACGTACACGTGTGTTTGTATGTGCGGCAATCGGCCGACTAATCATAGAGGTTTGAACGACTTGACTCTTATCGTGTTAGCTGGCCTGCTTATTCGGAGGCTTACTTAGCCGTCTCCAAACCTCTGCCAAATCGACTTGCACCTCAAGTGGCAAATTATATACATTAATTTTTGAGTACGACATTGTTAAATTCAGTGTTCAGAACAGTAACAAAAGCTTCGGAATCAGTTCGACTGTGTCGTCATTGCTTTTATCACTCATCGTTACTCTCAGTTTTATTGGCGAGTCGCTACTTTTGGTGACCTGCAGCTATTTGAGATGTATGACGTTTACCCATTCTACAAATCAAACCTTCGCATGTGTATACAGTTGCGATGACGCAAACCAACTTCAGCTTGCCGACACTTGTAACTGAGATAAATAAAATGAGCAGCTGTTATACTACTACCAGGTGAGATTCTACACTGGATGAATAGTTATTGGCTGATGGTCTATCTTTTTCTTGCGTGAGAAATAGTGGCGGTAAACAGTGCCCTTCTGCAGAATACAAATTATACTATTAAACATATCCTTAGTACTAAAACCATTCTAGGTCTGTTCTTGGGAAATATAATAGCCAACGCTCTGTGCTTCCCAGATATCTGTCAGCTTTATTCCTGTAATCTTTTGATAATCATAAACCAACAAAAATTAGCTATTCCCCTTCTTCGAAATAATTATTCATATCCTTTCCAGCCTAACAACATCACGTTGGAGAAAATTAGCACACTCGTGAAATGCCCTTAACAATAATTAATCAGGTTTTTTCATCACTGCATGGACATTTTGGAATGTGGTTGGCCTAATTAAACATAACATAAGCAGCAGACCACACAGTGGGATGTATGCTATTCTCCACGATGATAAGACGTGCATGCTGAACACAGGTTATCACGCATGAAACTTTGTGCGCGGACGTGCGAACTCTGAGAGTGATTTCAATGGGATTAGGGGATTAGGCTGACGAATGGCACAAATATAGAGAGGTTGCTGAACATTCAAAAATGACAATACAAGCTGTCTTCATCAATTCCAGAAGGTGTTTGGATGAGTGTGTTGCTAGTCCCCGGTCACAGTATGTGACAGAAACTGTAGCCTCTGAATTTTGATGTGCCATGCCAACGAAAAGCATCGAACAGCATAATTTATACATTACGTCTTGACATGCACTTCGTCAGCTTGTGCAGCTCTCACGAACACAAGAAAAACAAAACGGCAAAAAATTAGAATTTTGAGAATTCTCACATATAGCACCAAAAATCTGAAGAAACATATAGTCAGGGACATTTAAAATTTGGTGGGAATGAAGTGTAACCGCAATCAAGTCAAGCCGTTGGAACCAAAGTGTATAGCGTACGATATGGGGAAATTGGATGGATACTTCAAGAAATTTCTCTAACATTTCTTCGGCGGTGGAACTGTTGTTCCGGTTAAACCGCACCTTAAACTGTGTCGTAGTGTTGTGATTATCGGCCGAATACAGAGAATATCTGTCGTTATTCAAAAAAACCAACGTTAAGCTAGTGAGTATTTGTCTATACAGATAAATATCCAACCAGGAATTAACCTGCGTATATTCAGACCGAACGCTATAACTAAGCCTCCAGTATGACACTTACAAACGCAGTGTTGTTTATTTGTCGTTCACAATAAAAAAATATGCAGGTAAATGTTATAGAAAACGCCATCAACTTTTTCTGTCTGTCCCGTTTGGGTAATGGTAATCTGTGTCAGCTTGTGTGCGGAGGCCCGGCGTTATTATTAGTGTTCTCGTATATCTTTAATGTAGGCGACCGGTTGCCGGTTTATTCTCATTATTTAGGTCATATTGTACTTATATGTATGTGTCTACGAACAGTGGAATTGAGCAGATTATGGCGGTTTCGTTCGTGGTCGAAGGAACCAGTGTGTTGATTTGCCACACGACAGTCAAAAGTAATCAGAAAATGAAATTCCCAGGTTCTGGATTGTAACGCGTCTACAACAACACCGTTTGCTTTCTTAAGATAGTTACTCGCATTCATTAAAAATAAAACCCCGTTATCTCCTTAGACTCTACGGGGGACATTGTTAACCTGTGTGGATATTTATTTGTGAGTTTATTTCTGGTGGAACATTAAATTTTATGCGTGTATAATTGCAATACTCTAGGAAACTGTATTCTTATCAAACATCTCTAGTAGTCCAGAGAACGATGAGTTCGAAGTGCCCATTTAGGTAGCTTTCCATTATATAGACCCTCCTACTTTGCCTTCACGTAACATAATTTATCCTACCCAACTTTCACAATCCATATACCTCCGTGTCATATTATGGGTTTCACTGGGTTGGTTGACCTTTAAGTATGGCGCTGATTGTTTGCTTCTCGCTAAAAGCACAACCACAAAATTTATTGAATTAAGCTGATTTGAGGAAAACATCGTGTTTCTTCTATACAATGTTATTTGAGGTTTTAATTGTTCGTCTGTAGTTGCTGCCTTTCTTACCCTTCTTATTCTCAGTTGCAGCGATATCAGGCCACATCAACTCAGATTATATTGTTATTTTTAAAGATCAATGGAATTCTTCATCACAGGAGCTCACCGAAGAGCCTGTCAGTAATCGGCCTTCAACTGCACTGATTATAAACACAATCGCGCATTTGCTGTGAAACTCAGAGGCAGATATATTAAAATAGAGAACTTAACAGACATATCGTTAAGTCATTTAGTTTACCTCCCAACTCCAATTTGCGGTCATAATTCATAGGACTGACCAGTAAGACCATAATTTATGACCGTACACTGACTACTTAAAGCCCGCGAATCGGTCCACTTTGCCTGCCTCACAAGAACAACCCTGGCTACCTAAGTGGTCGTTAAACACAACTTCACGTCACACGATTTGTTCGTATCTGCCGGATGCACAGTAATACCCAACCCTATGTTAAGTGGTTTCAGCCCAAGGTATGTGATACAGTTCATATGGTTTTACAAGAAATACTGTGTCTTCGTTTAAGTAAGTAACAAAAGCTTCGGGTGTTAGCAACCTAAATGACTTTTACCCAACACGTCGATCAGTGTGATGACAAATGTTATAGGTTCACAGGTTCATAGGTTGTTACAGGTGGGAGAATGATCATTGCTTGTGCGTTTCTGGCTCCGTGCTGGTCGGTTAAAAATTGTATTTGACGGTTTACAGGCATAAGGAAAGAGTGGTTGGAGCTAAATAAAAGATGGACTCAGTGAAGCTGCTCGCTACAACCGTTTCATCAACGAACACTTGAATATGTCGAAACAACATTCACTCAGACATGCGCAGTTTATGACCTGTGATACTAAGCTTGTATAACTGTTAGGAAACTTGTAGTACCGGTTGCTTCTCAAGTATTTGTTGATGGAGTGATACTTCAAGACTCTCAGTCGATTCAACCATGACCAGAGAGTTGGACAATACGTTCCAATGTGAACAGACTAATTGTGAAGCGGTTTGGTCTACAAAGTAATCTACCTCTTCCACTACTCACTTTCAGCCAGTGACCTTTTGAACGTTCATCTCCATTTAACTGGAAGAGATGAGCCAGTTGATGACTCAGGGTGCGGAGTACTTTTTTTCCTGAGATGTCTGTAATTCGTTGAGAGTTGACCTAATTCTACCAGTCTCTCCGAGCAGGGGATTTTCCTGAGCTCCATAATTATTCTAACGACCGGTCCCTGAACTCTTTTGATGTGCCAAATTATTCTTAAGATAAGGATGACAAGTTTACCTGTTCGTTTCCAGGATAGGAGAATTAATCAAGCCAACATAGTGTGAAATACTTTAGGGTGGAAGGTTTCACAAGTTCTTCCTAGAAGGTCCAGGGTTATTGGAGCAGCACAATATTTAGACACACTCAAACTGTCCACCATTACGCTCTCTAGATCGCTTTCGCACACTAATACGAACAGCCTTATATTGCCAACGTAATTCGTTCCGAACAATGTTTATGGTGCATTTGCATGAATCTGTACTTGTTGATATTGAGTGTCAAGTTATTTTCTATGGACCACTGGTTTAGGCAGTTCAAATTGTCTTGTAGGGTTACCACATCCTCCTTGTACTCTACAACTCGCCGTAGCATTGTGTCGTCGGCGTAGAGCATCACCGTCGACCTGACTACATTCGGTACTTCAAGAACGAGGGAAATGAAAAACCGTGGTTCTAAAGCAATTTCCGTGGAAAGCCGCTGTTAACTAGAAACCATTGTGATAACTGTCCAATCACCTTGACGTCAAATTCATGTTCAGGTAGATAATTATCTAGCCAGGCGATTGAGTGCGCATCAAGACCATAACTATTGAGTTTCCGCAACAAGATGGAATGAATAACCTTGTCAAAGGTTTTGCAAAAATCAAGATAAACACTGTTTAGGTTTAATCCTGCGTCTTCAGCCTTTGCCCAAACATCATGAGCAATCAGCAGACTTGTGACTCATGTTTATCCCCTACGAAAGTCATATTGCTTCTTGATGATGATTTGGAGATTTTCAACCTTAGTCCGAAGAGGGTAATCTAATAGGCTCTCCATTGATTTAGGCATCACTGAAAACAACGATATTGGTCGATAGTCTGCTAGGTCATCTCTGCATCCACCTTTGGAGATAGGGGGGATTCTGAACTGCTTCGGGACTTTTGGTAAGCGCCCAGATGATTAATGGCAATTGAAAGTGTTGTAGGCGGTTCTGATAGTTTCGTGGTGCAGCGTTTCAGAACGATGGGGACTATGAAGAATGGACCCAATGACTTATGAATTAATAGGTTCTCCAACTTGACTCTGATTTGAGACACTAAAAGTTGGGATAATTCTATCGAGTTGCCGCCTATGCGTCCAAAAGTCGTTCGTGATTTGCACCTATGCAGACTCATACGGTGCTTAACCAGAGTGTTGATCATCTCCGCATCTATATTGATGAATCCACTGGAGGTTTGCATTTGCGAAATGTCGATCTTACTCCTTATGTGTTGCGACTTCGCGGTAGAAAATATTGGGATTCACCTTCAGATTTCTATCGAGACAGTGTTGATAACAAAATCGGTCCTCTCTGATAGCAGCCGTGGTACGATTACGCCGCACAACACAATCAACAAACGCAAGTTCAGTTTGTTTCAATTGGTACCAGTTTCAAGCAGAACGATTTAGTGTGATCAGGCGTTTGGTTCCACGTCGTAGGTGTCTGGGCTTTCTACTAGGCCTAGAACATAGTTGTTAATGGTGTAGGAGATCTTCACCATGATGAGCTGCCAATGATTATTTGGGTTGAATGTAGTAAAGGAGTCAGGCCATTCAACACTGTCTAGCTGTCTTCACCTGTTCGAAATTTGCCTTGTGATAGGCCTTTAGGCCCGTATTTTGTGGAAGATATTGTCTAGTTCCGTGTAGGTAACTGAATTCACTTATCCCATGATCATTACAACCACATGAGACTGCGGCATCTAGACCGCTTATCAGGTCAACCTTGTTGTTGAGAAGTTATTCGGGACAAGACGGCTTCTGGCCTAACCGGTACCTCTTATGGCCCTAGAAATACCGGAATTGTTCACCTTCTATTAGTAATTCGAAGTAATCCCCAGTAGAGGAAGACGTATGAGTGTACATGAGATTCGCGAAAAGATTAAAGCATATTACAGTCGCCTGAACTTGAATCTTCTACTTCTTTGCGGTGAACTATTTAATTTAAAGAATTCAATATTTTTTCGCACAAGTGAAAAAATGTTTCACTTACCGTACTTGGCGCGCCAAATAATAGTCGATTTGGAAATAACTATTTACTGATTATACTACTTATAAGTAGCAATGTGATAAACACCAAACGTTACTGTTCGTGAGTAGCGAAATATTCTTTCTGGAAATACTTCGCTTATTCTTATTCCATATAACGGAGTAAGACTACAAGCCTATACAGCCCTGTCTGCGTGATGAATTTCAAGAGAAATTTGTTGAGAGTTTCACATTTTTAAATGAAACAATAGTTAAAATAAAACTGAATTCGACGAGTGAACAGTATGATGAGCATGTTACACCTGGGAATCGGTTGGCAACGAATAGGGCGCGGACCGTGCCTCACGAGAAGGAGCGACTTCGAAGGGGCGAGTGGCAAACATTAGGCGGTTGAAAGGACGATGGGACGTCAACTGGCCCGGCTAACTTAAGTTGAGGACAGCAGTGTAGATGATGGTTCATTATGCTATCAGTTGTATAGTATTGAACAGTAAGAATGTAACAACCATCGACTTTGACTCGTTGGGGAAACCTCAGGTGTACGAAATCAGTAGGCAGAACAATGCATGATATCAAACGAACGCCGTACAATGCAACCAGTATAGTTCAGAACAATTCAAGAATCGGATAAAAGACAAGATCCAAATACAGTGTTAGCGGTACCTAGAAACAAGTTAGCCAACGCGGCTGGAAGAAACAAAACTGAGGTGTTTTTAAGGAGCGACAGCAGCTCTCTGGTAAGAGAAAGGGTTGTTTGGCTAGTTGGCAACCGGAGACTGCTTTGGAGGCAGGCAATACTAGCACAGAACTCCCATAATTCAAATCCTCCCACAGCCAGCAATTAAAGGGTTTTGAGAATCGTCATCAGCAGATACAAATAGTCGACACTTACTATGGATATATAACAAATAATGTTTTGCAATTATTCACAGGATAAACGTTTAACAGTACAAATGCGAAGACTCACTGTTAACAAAGGGCCCAATCATTGGTAGTCTACGTCACGATCATGTGGGGAGGTGTTGTAATTTCGAACAGTGTGAAACAGCTGGGAACAATAATTATTCGAAATAAATAATAATCCAAAATCGAGAAAGTACACGGATATGTTTCACGTTATTATGGCCCGGATGGCGATGTGCGTGTGACGAGTCGTGTGTTAACGTGTGGATAATCATTGGCTACGTAGGTGGTAGTGTCTGGATGGATGCGACCTTAAAATGTGGCCTTACGATACAGCGGGATCTGTGCGTTTGATCTTGGCCAAGGACAAATGTGATTTGATTTGCATCTGATTGGTCAGACGATTAATCGACCACCGTTAATGTCACTTGGGCTATTGGGTGGTCATTAATGGGACAAAACCTAACAAACAGAAAATCACAATTCATATGAGAGCTGGCACGGACAATTGATACCAGTCTAATCGGTTTAAATGTCGCAAACCTCATAACTCCAATGTTTGCCAATGAAGAAGCCTTAGCATCAAGTAGATAAATATAACCACTCGCCAGTTTAGGTTGGGAGGCGGAAGAAAGGAGACAGGCGGCAGATAAAGTTGCAAACTATGAAGAAGATATGTGATCAGCCACTGTTTGAGCTTAAACAATCATAAGATCTGACAGACCAGCAACTTTCAATTAGATAAGCATAATAATTTTCAACGTTTCAAATAAGCCCATTATGATAATGAGAATGAAGACAAAGGCGGAAATATGGTTACGATAATTCATCTTCAAGCCGGTACAATTATACAAAGAGTTAATATAGTTAGATCGGGATATCGATGAAACTTATTACAGCGAAACTAGGTCACTGGTTAGTCAACTGGCGATGGTTTGATTAGTCTGTTACGTCACATTTGTCCATTGGTTTGACCGGGCAGGTTGGTCATCGATCACATGGATTGCCTGAACAAACATTTTCAGCAAACCAACAGCAAACAAGCACAGTGTACTGAAACAAAATCAGCACAGACAAACAACGACAAAATCGGTCAGTCGAGCATACTAACATACACTTGATGACCTGTGGTGCTGTACACCTAATGGATCTCTGAATCACCAACGAGTAGACGTCTAAACATACCACGAAGTACCCTATTTTATGCAGCAGGTTCTAGGGTGGGCTAACAATAACTGGGATGACCGCCTACTAACAAACTTTCTCTCCCACTGAAACTTGGAGGCCAACAGAATAACTTGTAACGCCACGGCTGCTGGTTAAATGGGACATATCTGCTAGTAAATGAACAAGTTCGTGCATAATTTTGCACGTTACTGTTGTACACTATCACAGATGGCTAAAACACACTGAAGATTAACCCAGTGCTGTCAAAGTTTTTAAGCGGAAAATCGTCTTGTGATTGCAGGAATTTTAGAGCTCCATGTCCCGACAAGTTTGAATAAACTCACTACAAAATGGCAGTTTTGTTTCACTGTAGGGTTGCTCGGTTGTCCTGTAAGTTTTGAGGACGGTCGAAGACGATGTCACTAACGACTTCTTCCTAAAGTAACGTGTGTCGTTCCTATTCACTTTTGCCGCAAATGCGCAGACGTGATTCACAATAACCGGTAGGATTGAAAGATTCAACATCTCACATTCACTATGACGTCCTCTCACATTTGAGCACATAATCGCCTGCCAGTGACTTTATTGGGAAAAAACCTATTTTGCCTGAGTTGCATCCACTGCTTTTTATTTAGCAATGTGTTGTCCCCTTAGTTATTGTAGAAATACGTTGATGGTCCCATCAAAATTGGCGGCTGTCTGAAGTCACTGAAAGTAGAATTACAATTCGTACCATGTTTGACATAGATGCCATGAGGCCTTTTATGTAAACACTAGCACCCGGTTGGAACCAAAGTTTAGTTTAGCTATTTGCTATCATTAGTATCGTACCGTTAACGAGAATTGAATCGCTAACGGAAATACATCATATTAATTTGAATACCTTCCCATTTCTGGAAGTAGTATTACTTACATGTAAGTTGAAGTCACTACCGTCAAGTATGACCAAATGTTTTCCATAAACAGCCGATATATTCTGCGAAAAATCATTTTGTTTCACGAGCCGAGAAAACATTATGACCTTGCGGCTAATTTCAGTAATACAAACATGTAAACTTGGGGATGTTCAGGAAAATTTGTCGTTTTCTCGCAGAAAACCAACGTTCACTTTTGTCCTTAAAAATTACAAATTGTTTTGGTACAACATACACTAAGTTTACAAGTAATAGGATCAGGATGAGATTTTAGTTGAGTTCGGGAAACTTAATTAAAAACCGTTACTGACAATCAAACTCTATGAACCACGCCATATTCACCAACATAGATCTCGTCAACCTTCCCATGGATCGTAAGTATGCTCTTATCACCCACAGCACAGATTGCAGGCCGTCATAAAATTTCACCATGGTCGAACACCTATGAATAACAGCGAATCAGAATGGTGTGATAGAAACTTTGAAAACTTGAACGTTAGGACAAATTCAATAACTCTGTCATTTTCAAATCGACTAGAAGTACATTCTTCCAAAAATGGATGCTATAACCATAGTGTACAAAACATCCGTTCAGTCAGAATGATAACAGCTTACAGTGACTCATTGGATTAGAACGCCTGGATCATTTCCAATACATACAATCTTTCAGACATATCACTGTCTGCTCAAATCAGACACGTTACATGTTGATCTCTGTGGTGACTGTAAGTGTGCAGCAATCTGGTTATGGAGGTAGATTCCCGATAGTTTCTGTTGCTTTATGTTGGAGGTCTAGTTTGTGTAATGTGATTACTCAGAGAGTTACGCTAACTAGGACCAGAGAAAATCAAAAGATCAACGTATTGTCGTAACATCAACTAAGTAAACGTGCCCAGATATTGAGACGGGTTCTAGGACCAACCACCACTGATATTCTGTTCACGGATTTTCTATCATTAAAGGAAATAATACCGTCAATCTGTACTATTTTAAAAAAACTGGTACATAACAGAACTGCAGAGCACCAGGTGAGGGATAATAATTAACATTAATGAGTATTTCCTCGATATAGACGAATACAAAACCTCGGCAGCTGCAGAATGAAGGACAGTCAAAATCTCTGAAACCATCAACAAGGCGGGTCGATAGGATACAATAAAACCTTATCAGAAATAACAGCAAGAAATCGGCGACTGAACGACATCACGCCAGCACACAAACCACCAGTAGTCTTACGAAAAACACATCGAAAACCAGAGGGATATCTCAAACCGGTCAAAAAAAGATGTTGTGTATAAAATAGAGTGCACTGACTGCGGAAAACATTTTGTTGGCCAGACGAAATTATTTGTTGTAACTCATGAATATGGATTAATCATCAAGAGATAACCTTTGAGGACAAAATTGGACACACGGTAGACGTAATCGCAAACAAGAAAATGTCTTGTGGACTTCTATCCACCTGCTGGTTCAATAAAATAACTTAATTGGAGAACATCTTTTGATCAACCTCTCGGAATTGATGGTTGACCGACTGCCTTTTCTGGCCGATTTCAACACGTAACTAGGGCAATTCAACCAGGCGACCGAGAGTTACTGGGTCTCACGGCGTTGGCGTAGTCACTGTAAACTGTTGACGTCTGCTGCAGTGATGTACAGAGCACCGGTTGTTCATTGAGATCAACTACAAAGTGGCAAAGCTGCGGGTGTATATTAATTGCCCGGAGAGCTCTTGAAACGTGGCAGTCGCGTTCTAGAATGCACCGTTCTCCAGTGGGTTTATTTCACCAGAAAACAGAAACAGTCCTGTTTTATTTTTACCCCGATTTTAAAAGTTATTAAGCGAAGTAGGATTTCAGATAACGTAAAGGACTGATTGGGTAGTTGAATCCCAGTTGGAACTTGAGGAGCTATTGTGTAGCTTCCAAGCATGGTTTGTATAGCATCAGTAGCATCTAGGCATGCTGTTCCTGTTGTTGGCTCCAGTCCAGTCGAAGTGCACAGTTTCTACACTGTCGTCTCTTCTAAGTGTAGGTATAGTTTTCGGGGAACCAGTCTAGTGCGGTTTGCTGGAAAGGTTCAACTCAGATACCTGATTACTTTAACGTTGAAATCTTTGAGACAAATTCGCTTGTGGAGTAGTATGGATTCCAGGTCTGTCGCATGTTTCCTGTTGCTCGCCAGTTTCAGGAAAGCTGTCACGAGGGCTTCCAGAGATACCATACTCCGTTCGTGAAATTCATTAAGACGTCTGATTCCATAAGCCATGAACCATTGTAGATAATACGTAGAAAGCCTACATTTCAAGAAAAATTCACTAATTTGGTTAACACTATATGAGGTGCGGTCCAGTCGATCGACCACTGATGAGTCCGAACTTGTCACTGGTGTACAATATGGATACGTTTTAACTACTTTCCTGTTTAGTCTACACTTTACTGTTACACTGAAAGACGGTTATCAGAACTCGGAAAACCGTGTCCAAATGGTTCACTGCATGAATTTTTGCCCGCTGAACATTTGGGGTTTCCGTGTGTACCTCAATCCTTCGGATGCTTGTATTAGCAGGTGGCAGTGCGCCATTTCCACATAACATTAAAGGACTGCTGCTTTTGAAACAGCATTAACAAATTTGGTTTGAATAGAAAAGCAGGTAAAACATTTCTTAACTTTCGGTTTTCTCCAAAAAAGGTTTTCCTGTCTACATTGAACCTCCATCTCATTGGAGACATTAGTGATAGTCGCGCAGAATATCTGCCATTAAATGTATTCACCAGCCGCTAGTTGCGAATTCGAGTTGCTAATTTGACATTACTTTCAGAAGTCTCGGGAGAAGTCTGAAGAAACCACAATCAAAAAAAAGATCAAACCGCCTGTTTGTCGTGCTGTCGTATTTTGGGTGGGTATTTCGGATGGGTATTCCGTGGTGCGAAATGGTTTATAACTCCGGATTACTCTCCTTAGCTGATGTTCAGCCACCTTTGTTGGTCAAGACACGTTCGTTGAATGACTGACGAACGCACCCGGCAGCGGCAGCCCATCAAGACTTTAAGGATAAGGACATGAAATATCCCAATATTATCCCATTCTCTCATGGTGTCATATCGCCACATGGCCGTGAGCAGACACTACCTTGAACCGGCCCTCCTTGATGAGTACGATTCGATGAGGCGATTTAAAAATCAGTGATGGTCAACTACTTAGAGCTGAATTCAAGCTTGCCTTAAGGAAACTATATACGGATGCAACAGGCCACGGTGACTTATGACGAATGCTGCAGATAATGTCCATTCCTTCCTGGAAATTCTACATAATGATACATATATGTTTATATGTCTGTTTCTAAGTATCATTCAGCAAACTGTTCTCCTAACGAACCTCCCACTGTGTTTATCAAAATTTGAAATACGGTGATCCATTACCTTTGCTTGTTTCCACTCATGTTGGTGAATTATAAGTCGGACTTTTTGCATGGTTTTGTAACTCCTAATTAGGTGTGTTGTATATACATACACGCATTTCTATATTGGACTTCTCCCTGCATCAAAGTTTCAGTATCAATCTTCATAGCTAGCGACTTGCCAATGAAGTCTCCATTTGCTTAGTTCAAGAGACAAGGGTTTCATTTTCACTAATGAAGTCGCTATCATTCGATTAACTAACAATGGCAGGTTGGACCGCAAAGACTTACACTCATATTTCTCCTGGTCATATTCTCTTAGGTTTACAACGGAAGCCAGGCATGTGAGTAGAATTTCAAGTGGAGCGATGCAAACTACTTGTAGCGAGGTGTACGCACGGGTCACAGCGACGGCCTAACACAGCTAAGGATGCCGCCAAGCAAACTACGGAGACTGACTCACAAGAGGCAGTGCGTGATTTTTTGGACCCTGGTTAATGGCTGCATTAGCCCACGATAAATATGGCACAGTCCACCATCAAAAAGGAAACATCAAATAATTTTTGTTTAAGCCATAGTTTATCTTTATTTTAAGCGTTCGTTAATATCCTGCTTGATCCTGAACTCTTCATAACATAAGTAGTATGAGTTAACTAGGCAGAATTCGCCGGAAGCCAGTTTCATTTTTGCTGTCACTCATCGGGAACTCGTACTCTGTGAACCTTGACCAAAAATCTTTATCAGAGAAACGCATTTGCTTGTTTACAGGGTATGCATGTCTGATGGGTAGCAAAAACCACCATACCGGCCATGTGACTGTTGTAGATGTTGACTGTACATCATATGTTATTTATGCCGCCATGTCAAATATAATTATACTGTCATTCCTGCTAATGCTTTTGACCTCGGTGCGGATTCACAGGTACCACTGTTTGTGAAGTAAACGATGAAACTACCTAGCTAATGGGTTAAGAGTTAGATGAGTGATTTCGTTCTTTGTCGCACAAACGATTTACTCTTCTCTAACAAGTTATGAACTCGGTCACGATGTGAGTAGTATGTTTTTTAAGACATTCAATATGAAAACAGCATGTTGTCTGAACAGTCATGTTTCCCCGATACAAAAGGTCTTCTCGTTCAATTCATTTCTTCGACCTTCCAGTGTAAGTTTAACGATGCACGTACATTCTCTAGCCAATAGAATGAAATGTTATTTTTGAGCGATGTTAGCAGAAAATAGCGTTCTGAAGACGTGTTCTGTGCATTTTTTCGCTGCACGAAACACCTTTTTTGAAAGTCGCACGCAAAGTACAAGAACTTGTTCGAAAATACCAGAACATATTCTACTTTTTCCCGTACTTTTCTAGGGTACGGGTGTAGATGAAATACGGATGCAAAACAGATAAGTAAGCAAAATCTATATCAGTTGAAATGTTTATTGTTTGCGAATGGTCTATAACGATGTGAAAAAGATAGAAGTCCAACAATCTGGATAGAATTTCCTGCGATCGTTTTTTTCGTACACGTGTATGCGAAGTATGTTTTATTATAACATCGGATACATAAAGAACTTAAAGAAATACGAAATCAATCTATAACTTTCTGTTGTAATTACAAAATTAACGTAAGAATCCGACAGGGAGGTTCTACTTCATTCTAAGACTCGGTGAATAACGGGCAGCACTTTTTTCTCTCAAAGTCTTCGTAGTGGTTTTTCCGTAAGAATGGGTTTTATTCAAAATTTACACCTTTTCTCGTAATAAAAGTTGTTTGATGTAATCCTGCTGTTAAGTCTTTTTGCGCGGTCTTTGGACGGAAAAGTTTCGCAATTGTGGGTCGTCTATATGTTAATAAGTTTCTCAGAAGTACTGTTTATTAAGTGTATGGTTTGTTATCTGTTTTAATAAAAATTGTGAGTTGTAATTCGAAATTCAGATAGGATTGAAGTACACTAGGGATAACATTATTGAGTTCCTGATATACAAGGTATAGTGTCAAGCTACATAAGAGGCTAGCCATGGAATTTGTCGAAAAACTATTCTCTAAAACGGACCTCCGAAAAATTTAGGAGACTAACTATTTGCTCTGAGCTGGAAAATGGGAGAGAAAAAGAAACATTTCGAAGGTTAACAGAAGAAACATCCTTTCCACTTTAAAGTAACCTAAACAGAACAAGGCTTATTTTATTAACGGATAAACTTTGGTTTAGATTTGGTACATGTAGCAAGCAAGTGATCAAAAGATCAAAACGTACCATCAGGACATTCTTTATCAGCAACTAGTCAGTAGAGTCACTATAAGAAAAAAGTCTTCGGTAATGTCTCAGATAAGGCCAGCTCAGAGTGGGCCAGAAAAACATTTTGCAAAGCAGACTTTATCCCGTTATCAAGTTTTCGAACGTATTTCAACACATCTTATGTTTACCACTCGGGTTGCAATGAAGTGATCAATAGATCAACTCACGATTAGGAAATCTCTTTAGGTTAAAGCCGCCTGAGTTGTTGTTTATTCACTCATAAGTGGACGTCTAATGATCCTACTAATTTCAACCTGATAAAAGTCTTAATCGTTAAGTCACCGATCGCAGGCGTTAGGATAGTCACTTGCTATCTCTTGCAATCGATCGGACAGTTTGAGCACCAACCAGTAACGAATGTACCTGAAAGTTTGTTTGTGGTAATTTTTTGATGTCCACGATACAGTCAACGATCAATTTTACAGTGGTCAGCATAGCTGCCTCACGACAAAGTAATCGCAGTGTAAGTTCCTGTCGTGGCCCATTTAAATTACTGACGAGCTCTAACATGAAAAGTGGGAAAATCTAAGGGTATGCTAACGTCGCAACCGATCGTAAGTGATATTCACCTTACAGTAAAGAAAAACCATTTTTGAAGCAATATTCTCAACACAACTTTTGCTAGGTGTGAAGACCTCTCCAACAAAACTCAACGCTTACTATATTCTTGTTATTCACCGATACATTACAAAACTTATACGACGATTCAGAGTTGGTTGACATTCAATTTACTGATCAAATTTGCATTGAGTTTATATTACTTACATTTCGCGGGCAGTCAAAGAAACGTCTCCGTAAATGATATATTTGTAATCGATGAAATGACTATTCTGTCACTGTTCAGACACAGATTAAATTGACTTATGCATTCATTGTTAGCAGCACACGTGAGTGCGTGATTCAGGGAACAGAAAACTAAAAAAACTTATACTGTTGAACCTTGGTAGCAGTATCATCTCACGGTTCCAGCTATGCAACTCTGTTAAGTGCAGTGTATTGTGTTTACTTGATACGTGGGTTGAATTTAGGGTACAAACTACAGTCTCATATTTCACGAGTATCACATTTAAACAACAGATCGTAAACTTCTGCATACGAAGTATACACCTGTATATAACGCAAACATTATCGACTAGTCTTGATAAACCAAATGAAAAATGTGCTCATTTTCGTTTGCTTGTAGGTGATAATTTTGATTATATGGTTTCCTAATGCCCTATCTGAGATTCATGCCTTCTGAGTCAATACTCTGACGTGTGTATTCTCGACTGCTCAAAGAAACATTCCAGGAATGATACACATTCGCAGTATATTTTACAAATGACGTACATTCAGTTGTATACATAATACGCTTCACAAAACGTACATTCTGTTGGCATGTTCGCGTTGCTACAGCAACTGGTTTTACGAAACTAATCCATTTTTAGAGAAGTCGCGGTTTTGTCTTCAACGTCTTCTTCATGGATCATTCTGCCGGAGGTTGGAATATCTTCGAATGGAGCTTATTCAAACCAGTTTAATCTATTTTCAACCCACATTACCTGGGTGACATAGAAACCCAAAATTTCATAATCCCAACAGTTCAATATTTTAAACAATTCCTAACAAAAAACGCTTATTTCACTGTACTACCAAATCTTTCTCAAAGTTGTAGGGACGAATAAGAAAACATACTTACACTGGGATAATAGATGAACGGTATGCATTGGCACGCGAGGATGTGTATTTGAAATCGGCCCGAGCTGATGATGTGGATGCATATTTAGGAAGGTCAGAATGAGGATACTGAACGGAGTCGGACAAAATTCCTGAGGCGGGCGAGTAGCATACTCTAAAATGCTGAACCATTACAGAAACAATCAGACAATAACGTTACCTGTAAACAAGTGTCTCATGAATATAGAAAGTTGTTGAAACTCTTCAGTAAAAAGTCCGGAAAAATAAACCGGAACCTTATTTCTATTGGGAGTAGGAACGCATCCATAAACCTGAACAGAATATTATGTGTAGTTGAAAGTGAATGTGAAGGTGAGACACAAAAAGCAAATCAACTGAGTTGAATAAAACATTGTTAACATGAGGAAACTAGGCCGGCTTTCGGTTCAGCTTGATACCTGAATACTTACCAGACTGGAACCGAGAAAAAAATTTCTTTCATTTTGTAATTGGTAGCAAGTATCAAAAAGTAATCGACGGGTTGTCGTTTCAATAAGAGAAAATAAAACATCAATACTCTTCTAAAGGCATTAGACGATAGATGCTGGATCAATTAGCTTGTTTGGTAGGGACGTTTTCTAGGTCGAGAATGGAGAATATCTTCCACTATGTGAAGCCAAAGACGAGGTCAGCTGCATTTTGTTTCAAAGCCGAACTCTTTGGAGATGGTAATGCTCAAATAATTGGAAAAGATGAATGGAGAAATAACTGAGCCCGAGTCAGCACACTAATTATTGGTTAATGGCGAAGGTTCTTGGTCGTTAAACCGAGTACCGTGGGGGCAACACAAAAAATGAATACAACACCATTATGAAGGGTGGTCGGATGGCATACATTTTCAAGAGATAACGCGGAATCCGTGGAAACATGAACTGAATGTCCTACATTTGTCAACTGCGGATGAAAAACATAGATGCATAGGGTAGTATAGTACGTCAGAAATAGACGGAGACCGACGATACGCAAACCGATGTGGTTCGGTGCGATTATTCATTGATAGTGAACGTTAAACAAGTGTCGGAAAGACTTTTAACTCCACCGGGGTGCATGCAATCGGTTGGAACTTGGATGTCTCTGTTCGATACCCGCGTGGTGCTAAAACTTCCACATCAATCAGTAAATTTCTTGCGCGATGGAATTTGTGAATGTATTTGCAAAAAGACATGGTCGAATATCCAAAACCTTCTTCCAGAATGACTAGTATCAAATCACCCGGCCAGCCTGCTTTACAACAGCTCTGAGTTACAGTACAGCCGTACGTTCAATGAAGAAATAACTGTTATCTTGAGAAAAATTGGAGAGATTTTTTTTAGTGAACTTTAAAATTAACCGTTCACCTTCTTAATATCTCAAGTGGACTTTTGTACGGGGGGCTGATATTACTTAGCCGTCTCATTGTTTGCCAGATTTCGTGGCAGATCCTGTTACCGAACACTATCTGAATGCAAATAGCGGTAAGGCAACGCAATTCGCTTTTTATTGCTGACGAAAGTAAATTCGCCAGTGCATAAGACTTGAACTGATATGCACATTTTGTTATTTGACTGGGCTTTGCAATAGTGAAACTCGTGTGACCAGCAGGATGTAACGAAATAACTCGGGGTCAATGCTAGTCCCTAAGTAGTAGGAATAGAAGACTTGGAGTTGTGAATACAGTTACGATCTTTCTGTATTTCAGGTTATAAACAATTTTGTAGGTGACTATACATAAGGCAGTTAGTTAAATATAAGGCAGACAAGTGATAATCCTCTGGAGTTCTCGTGATGCTATGGTAGCAGAAGGTTCTACTGTTTGACAACTGTCGGATCAAAGGTAGCAAAGTAATACAACCACACCTAGTTGGCTATGATCGTGTGGTTTTAATCGAAGGACTCGTGTCTTTGACGTGTTGTCGTTGGAGAAATGCTAGCCCGCAGCCCGCGATCACCACCACCTCTTGAGATAAAGTAAAGTATTAACAATCATTAAAGTATCTTCCAGAAGCAAAAAAAAAACAAGATAAAAGTTTACGTATGAAATCGGTTGATCACAGAGAATAAAAAGATCAGGATTAGAAACCACACATAGTTGATTGGTGAAACAGTCTTCCCTAATCGATCGAATTTTTCATGAAGACACCTTTGTTGTACGAAGATATGATCCGGGTAACGAAGTAACTCCCAATACTTGGAATTCCATCAAGCGATGAAAGAAGGCTTGACAACCATGTGGTCTGAATTATACAGTGGCGGCCGGTTATCGGTTAATTATATACCATATTATGATGGGCTTCAACTCTGGTTAGATAAATAACAGTATTTCACAGACCGAATGTCCTAAATAAGCTGGTGTGAAATCGATTGAAGTCGTCGAGAAAAGGTAAAAAATGCAGTAGTAGAATAAACAATAACCAATTCCCGTATCTCTGAAGTGGTGAACAGTGAATAGCAAAACATCCCTACTAGTTGGGACGGGAATACACACGCTCGTTTTAGTTTGCCATTTCATTCACCAACTTTTATCCCGCAAAACGCTTTCAAGCAGTCTAATTATATTTTTGATAGACTCTTCCAAGTTTGTTTCTTAATGACAACCTAAAGCAGTTCGATCAGTCTGTGTGAGCAAACGTACGTCACATCCTAGAATTATCGCGTCAATGCTGAGACACGTGGATATTCGCATAGTAGATAGAATTAACACAAATATTTAAGATTTCTTTAGTAGCTTGCTGAAGAGTGGATCCAGGACGAAAATATCTGGGAAAAAGCTAGCTGGGAAGTCAAATTTGAAGGTCTAACACCACAGATATCTTGAGACCCCCTTGTTTAGCTGAAAATTCCGCTCCATTGGTTTAGTCACTGGCAGAAGTGACTAAACGAGAATCGTTGGACTGGAATGAACAAACTCAATTGCAGGTACTTGAACAGCCACAAGCGTGGCACATGTGAATCGACTTGAAAGTAAGTTTAAGTATCTTATAAATAAACTTTTCTATTGAACCTAAAAACAGAGCTAGACCAACAAGACTCGAAAGATTACAGATCAAGGATGATTAAACACAATAATATAGCACGATGCCAGTTTTAAGCATTATCAAAATATTAAATGCACCGATTTGAACATTCATTACTAATGTTACACACAACGCATGACTTGCTAGGTGAAATACTGATTCGTTATTCACAAGCAGCCCAGCAAATCATGATGATGTGTAAGCCGATACACAAGTCATAAATAACGAAACAGTCAGTCTCTGTAAAGCAAGGTTCTATACATGAAAGTGGTGAACACAAGCAGGATGTAGAAGTGGACACAGCGATACGTGTTCAAGAGTAAGATAGGGATGCCAAAAACTGCCAAGATAAGTTACACTCTAACACATTTTGCCAAATATCTAGGAAAGCCGAATATCCCTTAATTCGGATGAACATTCAGAGATTCAGACCGTAATAAAAGGGAAAACACAGTGGCCAAAATAAAAGCTGTGTTAAGTTGACACGATCATGACAAGAGCGCTTAATCAGTCGTTTTTGTACTCACAAACAGACTGACGGAATCTGATACGACTGACCTCCGTTCGCTACAGCGTGTTTCGCTAATGTTGCACACAGCACTGAGAATATCCATTTATCATGTCACTCACGTACAACTTCATCAAAAACCGCTTTGCGCTTGGTTATACACCATATCTGTTGTTTGTTGTCGTGCCACATAACAGTTACACAACCAGCTGTTAAGCTATTTATATCTTTTGAAGCTAAGGTTAAATTTACGTTTTATAACAAAATGGCCTATTTCCCGTATCACAACCCATGATAGCCAAACCTTAGTTTCACAAGAACATACATAATAAAGGATCTGGAAGGTTTTGAAATTTGTTGCTGTCTATATGTGACCTAAATTATTTCCACAGTGATTAAGTTCTAACCTCTGATCCATTTGCACTATTGGCTCTGTCTACCCTGTTAAGGCATACCGAACGAACACACATGGTAGATTTCCTCGCGAGCACACCAAACTCACAAATTCTGAGTGAACAGAAAAGTGAAAATTCCGGGGAAATGCACTCAAAAAGTTTCTCTTTCGGACGAAACGTTACAAGAAATGATCGAAGAAGATTCTTGAGAAATGTGGTTTGGGATGTGCACGATCGATAATGACAAGAAATCAACTGCGGGAACAAGAATACACAATTTTGGTGGACTGGAAATAATATACAAACTGTCACTGAGCTATGCGGTGAAGGTTTCTGACGCATTTCTTCTGACAGGTCGCCTGATCGTCTAGAGAGGAGACACGTTAATTGACCTTTTAACTCTAGGCGATGACCCCTCCACTTGAGTATCCGTCTGGGACCTACCATAGCGAATTTATTTGGGATATACTTACAGATCATATGGTATGACACAAGAATGAAACTTGTGATTACATAAAAGATATATGAACAATACATCAGTCATGATGAACAATAATAAAACCGTAAAGTAGCATTTTCCCGAAACAAATTTTAGGAGAGCAGTCAAAAACGTAAATTCGCACTATTTATGGCTCAGCAAATTTCAGTGTACATTATCAAGTTCGTGCCACAGGACGGGAGATTATAAAACGGAAAACAAGGGTCAGTTGTGAAAGTAGACATATAAGGGAAACACGGTAGATCTGTTTGCTAGTCAGATAATAGCATCATTACCATTGGAGTGATAAACTAACAAACGAGTCTTTCTGCACACACAGAGGTGGACACCAACGTTTCAGAGCAACTGTCTCAGCATATCGCAACAACCGGGACTTATCAATTGCGTACAGAACTGAGAATGCCTGCATGGGGTCCACCTGGTGATGGCTCTCCAGAAGATGATGAGCGATCGCTGATGCCGGTGGTTTGTAATAAAACCGTTGAAAACTAACTGTTTGCTGTGACGAACCCGATACATCCGAACATGGTGACCACGTTGGAATATGTCTGTCGACGATACTTTCATCCCTGCATGTTATGTTAGATTAAAAACATGAAGGTTAACTATAACGTTCAACCCACAGACGCTCACGTGCAATGGCTAATATGTTCAAGTTTTGCGTACAGGCATAACGGAAATAATCTGAAATCCATCAAAACAGCAGATACATTACAAAATTTAAAGTGATGCATCACTTTTCATTTTAAGGTGAGATGACCAACTTTTCATTTCGTTAGAAGTACCAATCACCAAGCAAAGGAAAATCGTAAAAAGTACTATCCGGTATGTACTGCTATGCTTGAAAATTCCAATTATATGTGATCAGTTAGTCAGACAAATGTTAGACGGAGCTAAAACAGCTTTGAGAAGGCATTATGCGATCCGGCTGTGGGGGCTATAGTGTACCACGTCATTTTGGAAATCTGCTGGGAAGGAAAAACTGGAAGATTCCATTAACGTGTACATCAGTTACAGAATATTTAGATAGATGAGGTCAAACCGAGATGGAGAGGATTGATCATAGAGCATATTCAAGTTTTTGCTTGCACACTGAGACGTATCCATCTCAGTCAATTACTCACAGAAACGAGACAGTTTATTTCCTCTGAAATTCCCTGTTTCAAGTTAAGTACCCTTACCCAAAGCATTTTATTATTTAATCGGCAAAGCAAGAGGTGACATCCTGCAATTCACCAATATTGTCGCCCCCATCTCTCAGCTAGTAGTAAGACTGCGCTGGTCTGCTTGCACTAGTGAGGACTGGTCATATGAATTACTGTCATATCAATGCGGACATTAATTGTCATAGCATAGTTGTGTCTTCCAGCCACGTACGCCGCCTTCAGTTTTGTTCCCAACTGATCAACTGGTATGCCTGCTTGTATTAATAACGCGCCTCTTATTACCACACAATAGTCATTCTCCGATTTGTATGTCAAAAGTAATGGGCATGGATACCTGTGGACTATCAAAGGATGCTCGAACTAGTCGTTCGTTGTGTCTAGAAATTCAGGTTACCCTTTTAGCCAAAAACGAGTTTTTCTGTGTTTTCCGTCCACCAAGTACTCCGTCCAGTTTAATGGAGAGTATGAACACCGTCTTAACTTTGAAAAGGTTGAGACGACCAACCGCACATTGTTGCCGATTAACATCTAGACTGGGATAATTCCTGAGACCGATCGGTCATTTTGGCGTGTTGCTGTTAGCTACGCATTACTTATGAGCACTAAGTCACCTAACCTTAACAGACTTACAGGTGGCTAGGTATCCTGTCCGTCACAGAAATCACTTAAGTGCGAATGTTGTGGTTACATCAGACCTCATTTGCACCACTACTATATTGATGTTTCCGATTCATTATTTTGGTGCACTCACATCGTATGGATATCCTCAAGAAGCAACGAAAACCATTGCTCATGCCATACAAATATTAATCAACGTAGAGGGAAAATGTGATTAAGTTAAGGGCAGAAATATTCTTTGCTCCCAAATGAAGCAAACCTGCTCCATAAAACGTATTGCGCTGTTACAAAACCATAAACAACTTCAAACCTCAGATGGTTTTCAATCCGGTGCATGCTCTTGAAAATTGCACTGCTGAAATGCCTGGACGCCTGGCTAAGACCACTAAGGTCCAACTAACTACACACATTAAACAACTGTACATTTGCTCTCCCAGTAAGCAACCATAAATTTAACTAACAGGAAAGACCATCCTTGCTGAGATGTCAATAAAACTTTCACCCACAGATAACTCGAAATCTCCTCGCGAATACTGCCATACCTTGATATTTTTTTTCTTTTGGGAACTAGTCCCGAAGGAATTGCAACTGAAATGGGTCTCGGTAACTGATGTTGCGCAATCAGTGCCACACTATCCGATCATACTCCACTTGCTTACTTCTGAACCCCAGATCGTTAGGTCTCACACTTCAAATTTCACTGACATGACTAACAGTGATCCATCCTTTCAGTTCGCGGAGGCTGTTGGTTTATCCTAAGCAACAGTCATCCCACTATCAACAGATTGGTGTCATCACGACAAGTAAGTCATTCCTCTGTGTGTACGCGGGCGTGCATTCCTTATCTGCTGATCTTTTTAAATGTGTAATGTAAAAAACAGCACTACCGTGGGTACCTAGGTGAGATGCTCCGATATTCTGCAGGCGACGTAATATGCTGTCTGGTGTTTTACCATCAGTTTACAAAGAAAATTATATCGATCAGTGAAAACGTGTGGAATTGGTACTACTCCACAATTGAATTCTCATAGATAAACATGTATAAATAAGCACACATTTTGTATTTAAAAAAAAGAAATTAACAGGGATTTTACAACTGGTTCAGTGTGGGTTTATCTACATCAGGAATGTGAGTTGACCCGTTTCTTTCAGTAGGAGTGAAAAACAATCAGGAGTACTCGAAATGAAATATATGGAATCTGTGTTGTGAGATAATAGCATGTCACCTGTCTTATGCAGTTGAAATGTGTATTGAAAAATAATCCAATTCCATGAAATAAGGGGCAAGGTGTCAACGAGTAGATGCAGCAAACGAAGAGTATAATACTGAAGGTCATGATTATGCTAAACCAACAGTATAACGTCGGTTTTTGAGCAGAATACACTGGTTATCGTCGTTCGAACAACAGGCCTTACCTGGTTGTCTAGAGTGTCATCTGGGTGTTATGTAAAAGCAAAGTGAAGAGAATGAGCAGATGTATGTTGTGGCCGGTTCTCCGGATGTGTTTGAGAGTCGATTGCTAGTTGGGTTTCGGCTCTGCCGTCCACTGGTTTGTTTGTTTACGTCAACAACCGAATGAAACATTTGGGAAAGTGTTAATCTATCCGCAGACGTACGAACCAAGCCGTTCTCACAAGGTAGGCGTCAGTGCAATCGCAAATGAAGTGACTGACAGAGCATGCGATAGAATGGATAGGTGAACAGAATTTTGATTTGCTGAAGCTTACGCACTGAGTTGAATGCGACTGGCCTCACGCGGGACTGATGCTCATCACAATCAATTATACAAAATTCTAGGGGCGAATGAAACGAATGCTCCAAGATCTGTGACTCGTGTGGGGAAGATGGACGGATGAACTGTGCTGCTCGTGAATAGACAGTCTGATATAAATAACAAAATAAATGCTTAACTTTAAAGAGTAATCAAACAGAAATTGATGTTTTACACGTCCGAATTAGATGCCAACACAATTTAGCACCGGATTATCATATATGTATTTTTAACTTGCACATAAAGAATGATATTCGTTGTTGTTTTTAAACATAGAACTTCCGTTTTAATTCATCTACAGAACTGTCTTTGATGTCAGCTACCTTAAGAATACTTCAGCCGGCAAGCCTGGCTCACCTACCTCTTAACCACTGCAATCACGGTGTTCTTATTACACTAATCAACACACCAGAACTCGAAACTTTTGGTAATACTCCAGACTGTGGTAAGTTCAGGTCTTCTTTTCCACATGCCTGTGTGCCTGCGGGAAGGTAGTGGATAAGCCCAACCGATGAATCGGCTGTTCAACCTGACGGCAATCATACATCGAACTCGACTCCATTTTGCTGTCTAGGTTAATTTTATCGACGGCCGTTTGGTTACACAAATATCATTTAGACTTGTCAAAGAACCAACAACCAAAGACAAGCTCAACTATTCACCCCCACTAAGCCATTATATGCCATCCTGTCTTTTAATGCTAACACACAATTTGTCGTCAATAGCAATGTTTTATTTGAAACAAATGAATTTTGACTCCTTTGTTTAACTGTGATAGAAAAAGAGATATATTTTAAAGCTATACATAAAGATATACATGAAAGATATTTACCGTAGTGTGCAGAGGAAAAATTCGTACCAATAAACTGGTGGTTTACTCACTGCAATCAAACACTCACTGAATTAAGCGATTCATCACCGTCACACCAGGTGGTGAATGTTGAAAGGAAAAAACAAGTCAGCATCCAACCAAACATTACTATGGAGTACATGAGTTGTTCCACACTCTTCTGCTGAGAATTTAATGAATTTTTTCGTTTTCAGTTTCAAGTCATCTCTTTGTTAATAGTTCTAGCTTGATGAACGTTCCTCAGCTTGTGGGATATTACAACTGCTGGGAAAAAACTCAACACGGGATTATACTCTGTTTGTGGAAGCGATGACAGGAACTATAGTGAGTTCAGTTAGATTTAGCACCTAGGTAGCATTACTGACGACCATTTGTAAAACAACGGTGACGGTGAAAAGTGAGGCATGTTCTCTTGTGTTCCGTACGCTATTGATAAGCATACTGAGAATAAGTTAGCAAGACGTTAAACACGCATACATTTTGCCTACAGTTTTTGTGCAGTGAGCCATTTTTAGCCTATTTTATGCACTCAGAATTCTTACCACAAACAGTCCCATTTTAAAAAATGAATCAATAATTTATTCTAATTTCTACGAGTATTACGGCAGATTGGTTAATTAGGAAACTATCTGCTTGTGATAATATTGGGCTTCAACTGAATTCAAGCAAGAGACGGAAACCACATATCACCTTTCCATATGTCCTCTATCAGCTGAGCTGGAATTGTTTTAAAAAGCAGAGCGGTAGTTGAGTGAATGAAACTAATTAAATCTAGTCAAATTTCGTTGAGTGAGACACTCACTCTGTTCTAGATGAATATAGAGTTATAATTTCACGACATTTTCATTCAAGTTTTCTCTCCGTCTTCTATACAAACGGTTCTTGGTTTGCCTATAGTTAATGAGCTGTGACCCGGCGTTGGGTACAAAGAGTTTTCTCCTCTAATTTTTAAACAGCTTGCAACAATTACAAAAGTTTGTAACGTTGTGGTAATGATGTTATACTCGGGATTCTAATTTAGAATCCAGAGGCCATAATGAAATATACGAAGCACGCAAAATGATTAAACTAGTCCATTAATTAAACAATGAATGCTTCTTTTCGGTTTAATACGCTGAAGTGAATCAAAATTAACTAACATGTGACAGGAGAGATTTTGCGTACCAGATAACCGCTTAAAGTTGCAGAACCACTGTCTCCCGTGACAGAGAACGGATTGGATTAGAAGAGCTAACCACAATTTTGGAGTACTTTGTTCCCCCAACATTTGACCTCAACCGCGTGTGTTTCACTCAGTCCGTCCGAGGAATTAACTGTGTCTTCGTCTGCACGCACTGAAAGTCCAGCACTATCGTACGATATCAACTACTCTCCTACCGTGGTTTGTGAATACTTGAGTAATACTTGGGTAATTTTAGTTTTTAAAACTATGTAACATTGGACACAAAACGTAAAATACTGTCTTCCAAGACTGTTCCAAGGTTCTCCATTAGAATGATCATTCTCTCCTTCGTAGGTAGCATGGATTATTTATCCGTTTCACCCAGGTCACGGTGACTTCCAAAAGACCACAGATACAACGTAAACGTCGGTGTATTTTTCCGTGTGTAATTGGCGAATTGTTTTGCCGACATGATATTAGGTACCAAAATGGCTCCACTGTAGTTTAGAATTTTCATGGTCGAAATCCCGCAGCTTGTGTTGTCCGATATACTAATATATGTCAAGTACACGGAACCTCGGCCCATTCTGAGTAGAGTAACCAATAGCGAGTGGCTTCATAAGGATGTGCGCTTTGTGCACCATTGAATTACAAAAGCAAACGATTACAGGCTGATACGACTATAAGCAAAGTAGCACACTGCCAACAGTCTTACTATGCACAGTAGTTCCCAAAATGTGGAAGGTTGTTTAACAGAACAGACTGTTTAACTGAACACGACTAGAAAGTTTTTCACATGGAAACACTCATGCCTCTATTGCCTCTTTTTCGTAAGCTTAATATTCGAGCTTGTCACTTTTACATGTTTCGGGACGCGGTTCAAGTCGCTTTTGTGCACTACGTTGTAACTGCCTTAAGACTAAACGTCCGAAAATCACTTCACTTGAGTATTATTGAGAAATGGACGCTATGGGTCAAACTTCTTATGGACCGCATTGTCCTGTTACTCGTTATAGTACGGTTTAATGTTACAAAGTGGAAACTTTCGTGGTCCTCAGATTTCAATAACCACGTGAGTATAAATCACTGTACAGAAACAAAAATCCACTGTGAAGTTAATGTATACCATTGTATGAGGATCTCTTTAAATAGCCACTTATACCTAGCGATATGAAGTAGATTCAGTCAGACATATCATTATCTGAGCACCCCCTACTCATTAGAACGTGCATGGGCAGCGTTTAGCGGACACTTTCCCTAATAGTGGTAATAGTTGACACCACCCACTTTATTTCAGTTTGTTGTCTGGAGTTTCTTGTGAACATCGACACTTAAATGTGGTGCCATCAGGACGAAGAACACGAGTACGTTGTATACTTAAATCTACCAAGTGGATCGGACACGTTTTTCATTCTGTGCCCTCATAGTGTGGGCCCATACAACACAGCTGACTGTATACGTAAGCATGGTGGCCGCATGGCTCACAAGCTGAACTAAACGCAGTCTGCCAAAAAAGAGCCATCGTTGTACATGTGAACCATATCCCAATTGGTGTTAACGCGCCAGATGGTTTTAGTTGCATGGTAATAAAAACTACGAATCGATCGATCTTACTAGATAGCTGGTCTACTGGATGTTGATTTACCTGTGGGTTATCAACGGTATTTTGCCGATAATTTGATTTTAAATAACCAAGACAATTTCATCCCGTTCTGTATTGTCCTGAAAACTTTACATCCTTATTTGAATTTTACGTTCCGGATCAAATTCTGTATTAATCTGGCCATTTTGGACGTATTACTTACACGTCAATCCTATCTTACCTCCAGGTTGGCAATGTATCCGTTATCCCAATTTTCCATTAATTACTCCCAAATGAGGGTTAGTTAAAACACCATATATGCTGGCATGCCAAATTTACATTGCCTAAAACTTAGGTCTATTAGAGAAGTTTATGAAACAGACGCTTACTGTTGATGAATATCCACAAACGTCTGTTAACATTCTGATCGTATGGAAGCCTATGAAACCGAGTGCGTCCAGTGAGCCAAAGGGGTTATTCCCCAAAAACTGTCTTTTTTGGAGCAGGTCATTTGAGTAACGCAATTGGACGTTAGGTACAGTTCACCCTGTACTAAGTGTATCCTGCAGCCCAGTACAGCTTAGTATACTCAACCCAGAGGGTAAGCCTGAGAAGTATTAAACGTGGTTTATCTGCCCCTTAACTTGTCGGGCAATTCATCTCTGGTCACAATAGTAGTCACATTGATAAAATGGTTTGACGCTTTCTTTGGCGAATTTTGGAACCTATCTGGTAGTGGCTGATCAATTCGACGAATCAGTAAAACAGCGCAGCTGACACAAAAACAACGTAACCAAACACCATCAGTTTGTCAACCCACATCTAGTATGCCGGTCATAAAACAAACATTTTCAATTTCCAACTGCTGGCGACATCAGATGGAGTAAACTCTGGCTCACTGGTACACTTCATTATAACGAAAACAGACACCTTTAACAAAGGTTTAACTGTTCATCCAATGAAACTTTCAGGAAAAGTGTACGTGGGACATTCTGTTTTTGGAAGACATGTCGAACCTATAAATATCCCTCGTTAGAACAACCTGTTCGTTAAGTGCCATGGTGCTATAATTTAGTATATTTCAGTTTTTCCAAAATTCTTACAGTCATCAGTTTGGAAGAGTTGAGTAACAGAACAATTGTTATTTTCATACCCCCGTGTAAAGTGCGTCTTTGTGATAGGTTAACGTAACTATAGTTCAGTAATTAACAGCCTGACAGATTTTGCGCAAGGTCATCTATTGTAAGAACATCCGTTCTGCCCTGGATGTTGTAGGCAATTGGGTTTGTGTGCCTTTGTCGCAGCATGTTTTACAAAGGTACAAACATGGAATGTGATCCGAAATCGATGGAAACCATGTGCGGAGGACAGTCGCACAGCTATCGATTTTATGATACTTGGGGCTGAAACAATATTGATCAGTTTGTTCAATGTCATCAGTGAAAACCTACGTCTAATGACAAAATTATACGACGCCCCAATTAACGGTAATTTTCTCGTTCTTTAAATGTCAGTAATAAACATTCTGCAACAACATAACAAATGCCGATCGGAAGCTGCGCAATCAGTGTTATTTTATTAGTCAAAATAGTTAGGAAAATTACACTAACCAAAATTATATGCCATTCTATTTTGTTGTACTACGCTCTTTATTGACCATGCATTAGAGCACCGTTAGCAGGTCACGTAAAGGTACGTTATTTTCCTCAGTTCGAGTCACTGGCATGTGATCAAGCTCCATATTAATAAACTCTCCTGGCATGTTTGCTCTATGCTTTCTATATCACGAAGATACACAGCAGCCAATTGGAAAAGGGAGATAATATTAGCCTTCCCGTGGATACAGATAAACAATCTTGGAAGAAGTAGTTACATTATCATAATTTAACTTGCGTGATTTTTGATGAGACCCAATTGTGAAAATTCAGGGCTTCGGCTGGATTCGAACCATCAGCAGAAACACAATGCCTAACGCTGCAAGCGCTCTATCAGCTGAGCTACAAAGCCACACTGGAAGGTCAGAAATTTCACATTTGGACCTAGTTACCCACCCAGTCAACTGTGTCATATGGACTCCACCAAATGATCTAGGGGACCGACTGCCCAGGCAGGATTTCTCGAACAGTTCATGCTGGAATCCACCAACGCCACTGTTGAGCATAGAAATTGTATTACTACTAAGTAGTGTGGCAGATCTATGAGTTTAGATGAGACCCAATTGTGAAAAGTCGCACCATGGTGTTTCTGTTGCTGGTTTGAATCCAGCCGAAGCCCTTACTTTCCACAACTGGGTCTCATCTAAACCCATTAATCTGCCACACTACTTATTAGCAGCTTGCATAAATTGAAACGTTGTCCCCACAGTCTCTTGTAATATGAATAAAGAAACGTAAGCGTCCCGATTTCCGATAGAAAGACCAAGCACACTGAGTATCGTCTAACATGACCAGTTTATCCAATCCAAATGTTGAATTTCTCCTCTATTATCAGTTAAGGTTTGTGGTTGAAACGCAATTCCTCCTCGGAACGAGCATCTAAATACATTCCCCATAAAGCGGACCCATTCAGATGTTGCCTTCTTTTCCATTAAAACAAACTTAGTGGAATTGATTAGCCTCGGAGACGTAAATTTCAACTGATTATATGAGATTCCATATTTGGGGCTGAATCAGTGAATTTATTTTGTTCATTCTTTTCTACTTAAACTAATGAACAGTTTTACCCTACAATACATAATTTTTGACAAGTAGATTCTCTAAACAGTTTCAGTTGTTGAATCTTCCCTTGATACACTGGAACATGGTTGGTATATATTCGATATATCGATGTAGTGATAACTGATACATATATGTGACTTGTTCTAATAGAGAATCCACTTGTTTCTTTCGGTTCACGTAAACCATGTTCTTCGATCTTTTCACTAGAATGTATTAGAATCTCTGGACATTCATCATCGTACACCAGTCTGCCATATACATAGTAACATTTGGTGAAACGCCAGTTCCTTCCCTCTTCCGAACCTATCAGTCTATAGCCTTAAGACATATAGTGCATACCTTAACTGCAAATGTCAGTCATATGAAACCAATAAGTATGAAAATAGCATAATACCCAGATCATTTGCAAAGCAGTCTGGAACTATTGTTGTTCATTAAACGAGGGTATTGATACGTCTGTCTACGCTGTCAGTCAAGGTTATGCCAATGTTTCGGCGGAAAAGTTTTCTTGTGACTGTTTTCAGTATCAATGTGCATAATTCATTCTGCATCCTAGCTATTCAGAAATCTCGGTAAACAATTTCTAATAACAATCCACTTTGCTATGGAAACTGATTACTGATGATATTTTCAAAAAAGCACGTAACCTTGTAACATTATTGCCAGATAGACACATCGATGTACACGCTTTTACTTGATATAGTAGTCGATCAAAAACTCTGTCTCCTATTAACTACACATGGCTTTTTCATGCGAATGAAAACTTTCCAGTGAATTGAAGTTTACTTGAATATATGTGAAACCGAATGTCAAATTAACTTGATAAACATAACTGCACGGGAATATATGAGGTGTCCAAAGCTTACGTCAAGCGGAATATACGCGTAGTATCCACGTTATACTGGCTTCATAATAAAATGTTTTCCGTCAGTCAACGTATAGTTCAAGATCTATGGCGAGTATCATCTAATTACCTATTGGTGAGCATTTGTTTGGACCGTGATAATAGTTGGGTCAAATGATCGATCATTAAACACAAAATAATCTATTACCAGCTCACTGATCGCATCGTATTGATGATTCAAACGATCACCCGTAGAAAGAAATGAGATATGCTGTGCATCCAATTTCAATGAGCAGACAATACCGAACGGTAAGAAGAACAATGATCAGTCTAAATATATTCTTTATTTTCGCAGCAATGAATTTCGTTTTGAATTCCTTTCCTTGGAGAGGTATGTGACGAAGATTATTCTTTTGACTTCTCGACCACGTTTTGAATCATTTGCGCGGAAGTTGCGAATGCGACAGTGTTAAAGATGAGCTCTTTCAGACATTCACAACAACTGCTTTTGATACAGTTTCATTAAACAGTTTACTACGTAAAATCAGCATGCACTGAGTAGTGGCTTGAGTGAATACACAATTAAAACGGGCAGGCTTGTATTGAATAACTTAAACCGTGCATGTAACAACAGAAGGCAAATTTTAGTAGATTACATGGTGATTCTAAGACAACCAGTTTAGTGACAACGAAGACATTAATAACGAAAGATGGATAAACAATCCTGCCTACGGAAACCATGTTTAGGGGGTAAAACTCACAGTCTTCAAAATAAAATCTATCTGATCGACAAACTGAACGTGAGTAATTGTCAAAAATGATGGGTGAATGTGGGTAATTTCCACTAAAGAGTGACGGGATATGTGGATAAGTGCTTTAGATATATCAATGTTTACAAATAAGGAATTCGGTTTGCTCTGTAAGAATGTCAAATCAAACTGTGGGAAATTGTCTCTATCCGAAATGTTCGGTCTCTGTGTGGAGGTTAAGTTGCTGCCAAAAGTGCCTAATGACTAGAAAAGATCGTTTGGCGGCACTTTAAGACCACCGAACAAATATATGTCATATGAAAACCAGATGGCATCTGTGGGATGATGATGTTTGATACCAATGTTATGCGAACAGCACATAATTGCAGGGGGGAACGTTTAATAATTACTAGCAAACTGAGAAACACTTTAAGCGGTTATGCTGGGCATCGAGCCATATTGATAGTTATGGGGCGATCGGCTCCCAGCACGAATCTTTTGACGGAAAGGGACGTCATGGTGATCTAAGCTTCAAATATCGGAGCGACGAAACTACGATACAACTGAGGTACACTCTCTAGAGGACGGTTGTCACAAACCTCCGGATAATCTTAGGACATACCCCAGTAATCTAAGGATCCGGGGAGCTTTGGTTTACTGCCAACTGAGACATTGCTCCATCGATCGTTAAGTGTTGCTGTAACTATTTTCCCTTTCCTCTTCACGTAAAATTTTTACATGTGACTGCAGTGAACTGCATCTAGGTGGCGATTGTTTTTCTTTCTCAATATTCTGAGGTGCCGCCGTTGTGTTGATCTTTGTGTGGCGGTAAATCGGTTTCATAGATTTCGTTAATATAATTGGTTGATATCCGGAACAATAAATTTTGGAAGTTATGAAAAAAGTTGGGGAAGTTGTGAGGGGTAGCCCCATAGAAGAAACGATGGACGATAATGCTCTGGCAGTTGAGGAGAAATTGGGCGTAGCACAGGACTGACCTGGACGTGGGATTCCCAGGTTGGTTAGATTTCCTCCCTTTATCATAGACATGACTGTATTTTAGTCTTTGACTGCTTGTTCTGTGTACAGTTCATTGTATGCTGTAGATGGCTAAGTTAGTTGATTGGTCTGTAACTGAGAAGCGCCAGATTGGTGATTTATATAGTAGGTCTATATTAGATCTGAGCGCAGTGAAGCAACTGGGCTTGGGATCTAGTCAAATGTTACTCGTGGTGAATGGTGCTCTGATGGCAACGACAAGCTCCAGGTAAGTAACTGAGGTTTCTTTGAAAAGTCGCACAATTCTATGTACAGACCCACTAATTCCGGTTGACCACTGGAAGCACTGTTTGAGGATATTACTCGAAACAAGGGCGCCCAAATGTAAATCGGTTTTGTATACCTCGGCTGAGTCGATACAGCAGGTATACTCAGATCAGACATGAACATGCAGTTAATTTAAAGCACTCGGACGAGATCCCCTGGACCGAAACTAGCGACACCACAGATTAGACAAACTGATTCAGAAAGTGCCTGGCCTAACAAGTTTTATGAAAAAATGATCGTTCGTTTTCTTGAAAACAGACATCTTGTCAAGTAGTAAAATACAGAATTTCTGGTGAAAGTCACACTAAAACGCCAGGGGTTTTGTTTTGGGATCAGGCAAACAAGTGGTTAAAACCCACGGGTGGTTTCGATTAAATCATAAAATCCACTAAAAAAAAACTTATTTACTTAACACTAGATCACCCTGATGAAATAGCTCCTGGCAGTTACAAAAAGACACATCAATCACCGTCTCTGAAAAGTAAGGAGGTCCTCCATCACATTTTAACTTTTATGGAAATCATGCCTAAACTGTAGTTGCAACAATGTTTCTGTTTTTAGCAAAAAGCCGGTAGTGAACAAGAAACATGTTAAATGTGGTTTAAGGGACTCCAAATTGAGTTTAAATTCTGGTCATACAATTTATTCACGATGATACTAAACATTGTTTCACGAACTACCGACCAATGATGATCGATGTATAGCAGATATAACAGACTTAAAATGGGAGGCCAGCTCATAATGCTATTGTTCACGTAATACAAACAAACTCCTTAGGAAGTGACAGTCTGTTTTTATTAAAATAACTGAATTCAGGGCCGCGATCATTGAAACCTTAACAATGGAGTATAAAACATATAGATCCATGAAATACAGTCCTGAACAAATCATCAGATGTGTTGTGTTTCACTGTATTGGTTCTGGAACGCAGTTGGAATAGCAAGTATTTAGGATTCACTTGGACCTTGGACTAGCCATCGATAGAACATCAGTGTTGTAACTGTTTGATAGTGTTCATGAGTGTTGTGCACGACACAAAGCCTGTCATCACATTCTTATTCGTTCCTCCTGAAGTTGATAATACTATGTAATGACAGAATTGTACACAATGGGTTATATATACAAAAGTTCCTGTGATAGTGGGAATCAGGGATTTCAAATAGCCCTAGAAATCCTACTCGAATTGAAACCTCCCATACAAGTAATTTGAAGATACCGTACTGGTTGTAATAGGCAGTTTTCATGGATGAGATAGGAACCTGAATTTATAGATGTACGTCGATAGTAAAGAAATTACAGTTGATCATTGGTTAATCTCATTGGCACATGCAAAGTTAAACTGTAAGTTTATTGGTGCAATACAGAATAAAGTACCTGGCAAATAACGGTAAATGTAACATTGGGGCTTTTCGTCTAAACCCGATGTAGTATTTTTGAGGTGACATTAGGACTGGCCTCCTGTTGAATCTCTTATTGTGTCAGGGTTTGGATAAGCGGTGATTCGTAAAGACTATCATCACAACCTTAACCCCTTTGATAAGCCTCTGCATCCACATTTGCCAATCGTCATGGTCCATGTTTATCGACCTCTTCTTTTACGGGACATTCCTCTTCTGTCACTGCTTCGTTTTCAGTGTTCCGGAACTGAATTTGGTCAGTGTGTCTCCGACAACTCGAGGCACCGTACATGTCAATAATTTCTACAATTGTGTAGCCAAACCTGCGAGTGACCAATCCTTTGGACGATCACAGATCCTTTCCACGAAAATATATGACATCCCTTGAATTCACAGACTAATGCGACGTTTTCAGATGCCTTGATTTGAGTAGCACTGCTGGGCTATCCTTCCTTGTGCAATGAGCTGCGCTCCTGTACTGAAGCAGAAATTTATCATGAACCATCCATTTAAACAAGTGGTTTAAGACTAATGGAACTCGCGGCAGTTTCGAGTGTTCCCGCCAGATTTTCTGCAGCATTGTTAAAACGCGAATGCCTAGGTGCCGTTTGCAAGTGACGACACCCAATGCTGTCAAGTCACTGTTTAATTTTAGCGGAACAACACTGTGATCCGTCGTCCGTCATCAAGACTTGCGGAATCCCTTCTCGAGTGAATCATTTATGAAAAGTCTGCATGGCAAATGACCTAGAAATTGAGGCTGTAATAAGTAGTTCTGACTATCATAACTATGAATCAATCAACAACTGAGTATAATATTTATCAGGAAGTGGTCTACAATAGTCTGCACGCACACGTCGCTATGGTAAGCAACTTTCCGGTCAGGATGTTCCATTCTTCGACCTTGTCTTTATTTTGTAAAGGCAAGAGTGGCAGTTCAGTGTAACGCTCGTGATATCCGAGTTAATCTCCGGACACCAACACACCGGTCGAGCCAGTTATTTCATTTCCTTCACCCCAGGTGACCTTTATGCAAGGCGTCTAATGCCGACTTTCGGTGGCGGAGTGACCGATTTATCTCTCCGACATAAAACACTATCAGGTTGTATTGATAAGTCCTCTCGGTTCCTGTATGATACTGGGTAATAATTCTTAATATGTGATGAACAACCCTCAACCATCGCAGCAAATACGGTGCTATATAAGCTTTTAGTTGCCTTGATCAAGTTCTCTCGGCTTATTGAAACGGCTGGCGAGGTAACCAAACAGCCCACATCGACTGAAAAACTGGAATATCTTGATAGAAACTCTGCCTGAACAATCTGTTTACCAGGAATATTAATGTCCTCGTACTCGTAGGCTGCTAGAACTAGACTCTACCGCTGTATCATTGCCGCTAATGGTTTGGCAGCTGATTTGTTAATATCACATAAATTCTGTAGAGTCTGGTTATCTGTAACAATTTGAATTTAATAGCGAACAAATGGTTACGCGGTTTTTTGATAGCCCAGAATACTGGTTGCGCTTCCTTTTGTTTTGGTATTGGTATGTTCACCAAACCAGGTGACATCATCGGTGCGTAAATGTTTCAGAGTACAGTTTTTGAGCGAGCAGCTCGTGTCAACCTCAGCAAACATACCAATACCAGAACCATAAACTCGCGCTACGAAAAGCACAACGACTGTTCAAAACTATCAGAAGCGTCCTTTTGTATTTGTGAAAACCTTCGCTCAGATTTATTCAACAATCATGATATGCAAATGATCGGATACCTCTCCTGTTTTTGTGCGCGACACAACGACGGTCATTGCATTCTTATCTGCTCCCCTTAAAATATATATTAGTGTATGATAACAAAATCATATACTGAATTATATTTACACATAAATCTGTATCGTCAATTGTGATTGTAGCATAAGACACAGTAAACGACCGTCAAACCATAATTCGACCAACGTTATCGAACCCGTATTCTAATGTTCTTGACTGTAAAGATTTACTCTCTGTTTACACTCACGTCATTCCTTCAGCCAATATCTTCTTGTTGGGATGGTGTCATTAAGTTCAGACTAATTTCTGTTCTGCTTCCGTGAGTGTATTCATCAGTGAGGTAAAATTAACATTTCATCGTTTCCAGCTGAGCTACACAACAGACGCCAGTCAGTTTCGCTCGAATCATTGTTTTGTGAGCGCGATGGACCTATGTTCACAGTAACAAGACTAATACTGTTAGACAATACATATTTCGTCGGGAAAC